>JAUIMM010000478.1:4855000-5160000 GCA_031769625.1 Taudactylus pleione | reverse complement strand
GTTTAAGTAGAGCAAATGTTAACAAAAATTTTGAAACAAAACCTTATCTAGAAATGTGTTTATACGGTAAGATTTAGAATAAGCCACAAATGAGAGTTGGACCAGCAGTCTGAACACATTAGACTGAAAGACATGATAAACAGAAGACAGGGGGCACACTCAATGGAAAGTACTGATAAAAAAATAATTTCAGCCATAATTATGGCTACACCAGGTGATCATTCTGAAGCATATACAAAAAAATTATATATATTCTCCACTACTTTAAAGCTAGGTACACACTATACTATTATTGGCAATAACCTGGCGATCAGCCAGATTTATTGTACAAGAGCGCAGGCGTAAGCATTTAATCGATAAAACTGTTAAAAACGTCCAAACACGCATTCCTTCAATTATCCGATTGGCCAGCCAAGACAGAAAATCTTATAGCCTCAATCACCCAATATAGAAGTGTACGTGTGCACAGGCTTGATAATCTGCCCATATTTCCTAAATTTTTCTGTGACTACATCATCCTCCTTGTGGGTGGACATATCTAAAATCAGTGTGGTTAAAAAGTATTGTATAACATTTAGCACAAATATTGCTGGAAGAAAAACAAAAATCAGACAGCATGTACCTAGCTTTAGTGATGAAACAGGAGAGTATCATACTCTGTTTAGATGATGACCCACAGCGTGGGCAGGACTTGCATTTTCAGCCTATATAGCCTGTCTGCTTTAGGTTTTACAATAACTTATGTAATTGTTATAGTGCATGCACAAGGTCAGGTTTCTTATCAGATATGAACGATAACGATTGTAAAAATCGTTTACATCTTTGACATGTAGGGCATGCATCGACGAACGATGCACGTTCCCGCATGTCAGATAACGATCTCTGACATAGTCTGTGTTTGCAGTCAGATTTTGAGGATTTCATTAATTTTAATACTGTCAGAAATCGCTCATCAAATCTGACCGTGTGTATGCACCATTACACTCATTTGTTAGCTCATTTTGCTGTTGTGTATGCCAGTGCTCAGATTTTAATATAAATAGGCAGATGTTACTGTTGTAGTCCATTTTCCTTCTGTTAACAATAGATTATCAATGTCTTATTAATGTCTGGATTGAGCATATTGTCAGAACAATAGTACTAAATACATTTTTGCACAGTCTCAAATGAAATACATTTTTATAAATCCCATGGATGGTTTACGCAAGGATTGATCCAACTTTATGGAGAGCACACACGGTCAGATTTGTCAGATGAACGATTTTACCAAAGATTTGAACGATTCTTGACTGCATTAAAATGAATAGAATCGTCCAAGTCTGACTGCAAACTCATCAGATGTCAGATACCGTTATCTGACCATCGGGAACGTGTATCGTTCAAATCATTCATCTGTCAGATGTGTCAGATTTTCCTTCAGATATGAACGACTGAACGATTTTTTAAATAGTTATCGGTCAGCTCTGAAGAAAAATCTGACCGTGTGTATGCTCCATTAGACTATAACGGCCACAGGTTACCAAGACAAACCAATGGTATTGACCAAAGCAACCTGGAGAAATTACAGCATGTGATGGGATGTTATGAGATTAACAACCGACACTCAGGTGGCAATTCAATTGTTTTTTGGACACAGATAGGATGCTAGTGCCGCAGTGCACCCATTATCTCTGCATGCACTTTCCTGAGATGAAGAGAAGAAATGTGCAAATTGTCGGCCATTTGGGCAGCCAAACTGATGTTTCGGTAGCACAACCAATAGTTTAGATGACATAAGCCACTTTACGCAGCTAAACCTGGTGTATTTGGGCGCAACAAGCAATGGGCGACCACCAGGACAATTGAATAGCTCCATTTGGCACCATGACTTCTGGATGCGCAAAAAACAATTGAATCTCCCTGTCAGTCCCATGAGCAGCAGTTTCTATAAAAGTTCCTTGTAATATAAAAGGATAGATATATATATATATATATTTTTTTTTTTTTTCCACAATTGCTGTCTTGCCAGTTTATATTACTTTTACTATGCATGAAGGGCCCCATACATCAGCGACTGATTGCCACGATCCTGCAACCCGGCATTGCAGAAATCCAACATGTTGGATTTCCCCAATATGACGATCGCGATCAAAAAATGACTGATTGTCAAAATCGGGGACATTTAACATGTAAAATTTTAGCAATCCTGCGATGCATTGCTGAACATCGATGGTGGCCGGTCGGCATTTCTGACTGGCGGATCGGCATTTCCGATGGCATCGCGACGATCGGTCGCAGAAGTATGGGCTCCTTTAGACAACTAAAACTAGACTTGCTGATCCCCACTGTAAAGGTGTCTCCACATTTTCTAAATGGTTCATAGAGCAACAACTTACAGCATTACAGAAAAGATCAGTGCTACCTGATGATATATTTACAACGGATATCATTGGTTTTTATTTATTAAATTTATATAAGCCACATTTATGTGAAGAAAACAGGTCAAAATACTAATGCTTGGGCGCATGGCTTACCAGTGTGTATGAAGACTTAAAAAAATAACAGACTTCATTTTCTGGTGCTGCCATCAAATGCAAAACCTTACACCTAGGATTCCTGAACATTACAAGTACATTTTAGTAAAACCTAAGGTTTTTATATCCATTCATTTGTAAAACACAGACACAATGCGCACCAGTACAGTCATGTGTATAACAAAGTACACCTTCTTTACACTGATTTCAAATATCACTACATAATTTTCCTCTAATCCTTACAAAATCCTGAAACCTTTGGCAATTTGGCCTGGATACTCAGGTTTGTGTAGAGACCAGGTCATGTATGGATAGAAAAAGGCACATGTCAAGTTCTACAATCTTAAAGTATAAACTGCATGTTTGGTGCAAACCAAACCATAGCACATCACTTCATGGAGGGGTAATAATTAGGGGATGTTTTGCCATCTAAGGACCTGGATACATCAATCATTGAATCCAACATGAAAGGGTCTTTATTCCTAAGTAAAATGGTATTCCAGAGGAATTTACAACTGAATGCCCAGGTCAAAGTCCAGACCTCAGGCCCAATGAGATGCTGTGGGAGGACTTGATTAGAGGGCATTTCAATATGCACAAAACAAAATGAAAGACAACCTTTAATACTTAAATATTAGTGCAAGCTATTGATCATGGAGGATAGATTGCTTTCTTACATGAGGTTATTTTTTGATGAATAAATTATAATTAGCTATGGGTTGTTTTAGGATATTAGATTAATTTTAGGATTTGATGAGGATTAGATCCTGATATAAATAGTTTTGAAAGTTCAATATAAAAAAAATAGCAAGTGTGTGATTTACTACAACCAGGAAATTACAGAATGTATGTGTTGGGGGCATTTGAGGTTTGAACTACTTCTGAGCACAAAGTCTAGCGACAGATGTTAACTATGTCCATAGAAAATAAACATACACTAGGGCAAAATAACGTGTTTTTTTTTAAAAAAGAGCAACACAATTATAAAGGTTTTAAAATGAACAAACTCACTGGGGGCGATTCAATTCTTTTATCGGGCACATTAACTAATGGGCGCCAGTCGGCGCAATTCAATTGTTGCTCCATTCAGGCGTCCGTGCAACGTGTATGTGCCTGACAACACCAGGTTTAGTCGTGAAAAGCAGCTAAACCCGTCTAAAGTACTGGGTGCCCAGGAGGCGGTGAGCAGAAATGTGTCTACCCGCAGCTATGTGCGTCTGAACGGAGCAACAATTGAATTGCTCTATCAGGCACCTGAGAAAAGAATTGAATCGCCCCCCCACTAAGCACAGAAAAAGAAAAAGGAACATCTAGAACATGCTAGAAAGACTCCTAAACTTAAAATCTATTTAATGTAATCACGTCACCATACAGTTATGGTTTTTTTATTTTATTTTTATTTTAAACCATCTATACTTACAAATGATATACAGGCAGCAAGTAGCAAAATTCTAACTAATAAGTCTTCAAACTGTTCAATCACCAACTCCCATAATGTTTTCCCTGTGGAGAGAGACAAGCATTTGTCACCTTGACTTAGACAAGCAAAAGTAATCCTATATAGTTTGACACTAAAAGTAAGCCTACCTTCTTCTGCAGGTAGTTCTGTGGTTGTTCAAAGAGCACAGGGGAGCAAAAGAAAGAAAAATATCATTAACAGATTCACATAAAACATTACATATATGCAAGTAGCTCACTCCTTTACCAGGTGATTATTAAGCAAATGTACATACATGTATTTTTAATGAATTGCATACTCTTCTCTAAAGTTATTGCAATTAAATCAAGCCAAATTGTATTTACTGACATTTTTAATGTGACTATAAGCTATTGATGCAAGTCATGCAATCTATTGGAAAATCACATAATTTAGTAATAAATTCCACAACTGCCTCTGCTCCTGCAATCTTTGGAACATGAAGGGCTAAGTCACACACTTGCACTGGGTAAATATGTAAAGTGCATGTGCTTTTACCAATACAATGGATTGAGCTGGTATAGTACACATGAAAAGCATGATAAATAGATTGTGTCACATTCTACGTTAAAAGTGGCATTAACGCTATAGAGAAATGGTGGGAAGTAGCCCATGATGGCTTCACACAGCGACTAAAAAAGTGCATTAGTAAAATATAGCTGAATAAGTCCTCAAACACAGGTAGTGCAGCATTATATAACAGGGCAAATTACAATATTTACTGCATCTATAACAAACAGGTTGCCACCATAATACAGTTTAATGTCTCGCTGGAGAAAATGATCAGTACTGAGGATGTAATTTATAGATTATAGCTCCTTTAAACGCCCCAAACGAGGAAAACCAGCACAGATCATACAGCAGCACAGATCATGTATCAGATTTAAGGAATAAATGGAAATAGATCAATAAAGCTCTCAGTGACAATACAAGAACCATCTGAGAAGAGATCAGCAGACAGTCTTATATAGAATACAATCGCTAACACGTAATAGAGCTATAGCCTCTGAAGAAGCTGCGAGACCGGTGCCAGGATGAGGAGCAGCACACACGAGGTTGCATCCAGGCAGCCATCTTCTGTGTGATCCCATCCTCATTGAGATGCCGGTTAGACAAGGGATAGGCCCTTACAGGAAGTGACTGCAGTGCTGCATGTACTACTCTCTGTAACACTACCAGGCGGCTTCTTCTATAGGGAGCCGGAGGCGCTGCACCCGCCATGCCCTCAGCTACAAGGTTCATTCCAGCTAGACAATGAGCGGGCAGCCAGGAGGGATGCCCCGGCCGCTGCCCGCACACAGGCAGCGGGGTGACACTACAGGGGCACCGGCGGCAGCTGACGTACCATTGGGTCCCCATCTTTCCTTCTGCTTCTTGACCTGCTCCAGGCCCAGCCCCGTGCTCTCATTCACACTGAAGTGCGCCAGCACCTCCTCCACCGTCTTGGTGTGCGCGTTCTCCATGGCCGCTGTTCCGTCCCCCGCTCCTCTCAGCCCCCACCGCGGTGTTCTCTAGCGATCAGCAGCGTCCTCACAGCCCATACGAGCCCCTACGCCCCGGGTACGGTCTCTGGAATCCGCGGAGGTGTCTGGCTGGGATTACTGCTGGCGGCCGGCTGAGGGGCGACCCTCCTGCATCCAAAGCTGCCGGCGCCTCAGGCAATGTGTCCGCGGCTGTGATTATGCGCTGACTGCAGTCAGATCTCCTCCGCATTCAGGGACCAGTAAGGCGAGGAATCGTGTGTAATATGTACGGAGAGGATCCGGCACTGCCTCGTAGTGATCTCTCGACTCTGTTCCCTTAGTGTCGGCTGCGGCCTCCCCTCGTCTATTCCTCCAGTGATGAGGCCCCGAGTGTTCCTGCGCAGCTCCTGCTGCTGTGGCTGCTTCTACTGGCAGCGGGACAGAGCCGCTATAGCATTTTATTCCGAGGCTGCCCCGAGATCACGATCGCTGCATGTGGACGACTCTGATTGGCCAGAGTTCGTGTCATGAAACCCCGCCCCCTTTTCTCTAGCAGGATCCCGGATTACGATGACGTAGCACGACCTGCACTCAGCTGAGGTTCCAGGGGCGGGGCCACGCGGTGTTCTCACCTCTCCTCACCGGCTCCGGCTCATAGTAGCTGCTGCTGCCGCCGGTTCCTTGTCCTGTCTGGTTCTCATGGTGTGTGTGTGTGTGTGTATATATGTATGTTTGTGGATAGATATAATCTATCTGACTGTCCATCCATTCATCAGGTTATCTATCTATCTATCTATCTATCTATCTATCTATCTATCTATCTATCTATCTATCTATCTAGTCAGACCAGACCAGACCAGACCAGACAAGGTCACACAATTTGTAACAAATTTGCCCAACCTAAAAGCATACACATGCCCTGTAGCCTATAGACATCTGTATCATTTTAGGTTGGGCAAATTTATCAGTTACAAATTGTGTGACCTTGTCTGGTCTGACAAAAATCTCATCTACTAGAATCTGATTTGATGCAGCAGCCAGCAGGAAAGAACATCTGGCAGCGGTACCCACACACTACAAGTCATTTCTAAAATAAAGTGGTGCAATTTGTTTTGTGTAATTGTGCCTATGGGCCTGATTTAGACCTGGACGCAGCACCTAATGCTTTACTTATGCGCATGTGTCCTGGTGGTCACCGCTGGCGGATGTAGATCAGTACTACAGAATTCCGACTGGTGTTCCTAAGTGGGAAAGGGGGGGGGAGGGCGTATTGAATCAGCTGGCATCCAGGCAGGCATGTCTTTGTTATTTATTTATTACCAGTTATTTATATAGCACACACGTATTCCGCAGCATTTTACAGAGAATATTTAGCCATTCACATCATGTTAAGGACTGTATAAGGTGACACAGTTCCTCTGATCCCAGCGATCAAATTCCAACATTCTGAGCAACCATAGGGTTGTTGAGAAGTCCAATGGTGTGGCCGATGTCTGCTTGACACAAAAATGGTCGACATGTAGGCACTTGGGGGAGGGTTTGGCTGCAGGAGGGGACGGGTAGGGTTAGGCACTAGGGGGAGGGTTAGGTTTAGGCACTAAGAGGAGGGTTAGGGTTAGATCTTTTGTCAGTTGACCATTTGTCCCTGTCGACATATTGCATGTCGGCCATCTGGTGTCGACCTATTGACTGCCAACATTTTTTGTATTGTCGATTATACCGCACTGTGCGTCTCAATATTAACTGCAGAATTAGCATAATGTTGCAGTAGCAGCTGCAACAAAAGTCACAGCTACTACTGATTTGCGTTTACCTCTAAAACACCCCCTATGTAGTTACCTCCTGCATACTGGTTCATAGACACATTCCATTGTATGGAAGAGCAACCAGAAAATTGGGATGCGTCTACTTTTGTGGCATTACTGGTATGGCTGGATGAGCATTTGATACATTAAAAATGTCACTCCCAAGTCCAGCCTGTTATAACTTTAGGATTACTCTGTGTTCAGTAAAGTGCACCTGTCACCTTTATACAACAGCACATTAAACAGATATCTGAAAAGACAGCACATAACTAAAGATGTTTACATTTACTGTGTCCTACAACTGTATAGGATCTTATATATTCACCTTTTTACATTCCAGTCCGAATTTAGTAATCTTTTGCGTAGCTGTGACTATTAATGCTCTTACTGGCAGGAGTGTGCTCACTGTCTCCTGAGACAAGCACAAATTACCAGCTCTCAGTCGATTTGTCTCCTAGAGATCAGTGGGCCTGACTCAGAAGTAGACGCAGGGCGATGGTTGCATAGTTTCCGCTACTGCGCATGAGCGAAGAGACTAGGAAACCCTTACTGTGCAGTGCAAACCTAGTTGTGCCATGGTGTACATAGTTGTGCACAACATCACTATGTTTAGACATGGCAGTTGCGATTCCTGGGAATTTAAATGTGGAGACTGCAAGGTGGCCTGAAGTGGACACAGAAAGAGGCAGTTTTATGGGAGTTTCATGGTCGTGTAAATGCATGTGGCTGCGTTCTATTTTGTAGCACCTCAACCACAGTGGCTATATTTTGAGAAAGTTAAAAGGAAGACTCGGCACTTGCCAGGGGTTGCTCGAGGAGACAATGTTCCGAATGATGGTGTTTCGATGGTGCAGTGGTCGGATCCACCTGCGGACTTGGGAATTGATCAGAGATGAAAAGTGGGCATTGCAGGGTTTACTAAGTCCATCACACATTACTGCACAAGTGGAATTATTAAACTGGCATTTGCATATTTTTGCATATCCAAATCCGTAAGCAATCGCAACCACGACTGAATAACGTCTGCCTCTGAATCAGGCCCAGTGTCACAGGAACTTCTATCCACACCAACAGCCAACTATAAAAAGGTCCTGATTCAGAGTTGCAATTGCGTCCACTTTCCGTGCTTGGAAATAAATGCATCTATGTGCTTCCCCCATCCACCTGATTGTAAAGTAATAAATTAATATTAAATGTATCTGTATGTAAGCTGCTTCCTTTCCAAACTAAAATTGAATGAAAGATCAAAACACTTTATGGAAGCGCTAATGATTGGGAATGTGTGAATAATTGAACTGCAGCATAAAACTTATACTACTAACGCGGCTATAATATAAATAATACTGTAAAAAAAACTAATACATTAATACAACATATATATGTTTCTTGGACCTTTGTTGGTAAGCGGTGCCAGTGGCACGTGAAAGGCCGCGGATAACTCTCCCTATCTTACCCTATAATCTGCCTTCCGTCCTCTCCCCTCCTGCTGGCAGGCGGTTGTGAACGGTGCTGCAGTCGGTGTATGGATCTTTCTGGCAGTCCTGCTGACTACTTTATAAGATGAAGCGCGTTGGAACCGGAGATCATAGACGCTGCTACTGGCATATCTGGACAACACAGTGCCAAGTGAAGACAAAGGGCCTGATTCAGACCCACTCGCAAGCGGCTGTCCGCTCGCAAGTGGGTCGATGTTGTGCACTGCGCATGCGCACGACGGCGGGAGCTCCGTCGTGCGCATGCGCCAGACGCGACGAGCGAAGGACTTTCCTTCGCTCGTTGTGTCTGATCAAAGGGGGCGTGCTGTCGATGTTGATTGACAGCACGCCCCCTTTGGTGGGCGTGCCGGGGGCGTGCCTCCCAGACGGGGGCGTTCCCAAGGGAACGCCTACCGTCAGAAGCCGGCCCACTGACATCACTAGTGATGTCAGTGGGAGTGATTTTGGCTCTGATAGAGCCAAAATCACTCCGGGCCTTGTGGTTGAAAAACTCAACCGCAGGCTCCGGCTCGCAGTGGCGATGGTCAAGACTATTGCGGCCATCAAACTGCACGCTCGTATAGGCTGTGGGTGGTGACCCACAGCTATACGAGCGTCCAGGAGGACGCTCCATAATTATGGAGGACGGCCCTCATTCAGAACGTGCGCTCTGCTCAGAGCGTACGGCTCTGAATGAGGGCCAAAGAGCCTTCTGCTGTCTGCACATATCGTAGTTAGTGCACAGAGAATCAAGTAACGTCTGCATGTGGGCAGAGTAGTCAGCAGGACTGCCAGAAAGATCCATACACTGACTGCACCACCGCTCACAACCGCATGCCAGCGGGAGGGGAGAAGGTGGAAGGCAGAGTATAGGGTAACATAGAGAGAGTTATCCGCTGTCTTTCACAGACACTGGGCACCACTTACCAACAAAGGATCTATAAACCTATATGTTGTATTCATATTTTACAGGTATTTTTTTTTACAGTAAGGCTCCCAGGTTTGGAGTTCTCTTGGGCTCCAAGGAGCGTATATAACCAACCCAAATCCTGCTCACTTCTCCAGTGAAGTGGGTGGGGTCATGATTATGCTACTCACCCGTGCAAGATGCCATGGATTACATTGTCATGGCCTGACCCCATGGCAAAAATGCTGTAAATCACTGCATTGTGCCATGGGGCTGTGATGATGCTCTTTAAGGCACGGCGCCTCAACAAACCCTTCCTGGATGTCAGTGAGGGCACCATTAATAAATAAGTATGATTTGGTTGGGTTTGGAGGTTGGCTTTTTTGTCCCACTCTTGCATGGACAAATATTGAGTGGTATGCATTTATGACGTGGGTGGTATGGCATTGCTGACACGGACGGGCACAATTTTACAGATTTTTTGCAACAATACTGAATGGTTCATAGTTGTACATTGCAAATGGGCTTTTACAAGACTGCATTATTTATGTTAATTCCTTCAAACTGCATGAAAGGTACACTTTAATTATAGACTGTAATTTCCATTTATCTCTTACAATACTGCTTGATTAAGCCTTATTTATGTCTTAAATAATTCATGAGACACCTGAGGACTTTTTGTTTTATTACATTGCTGGAATTTTGTCTATAACAGTGCTTTCCTGTGTAAAGTGCAGGGTGGGTTGGTCGAGCTGGGGATTATATGGCATTAAAAGAACAGGGTTCTATACCTGACAAGTAGGTGCCATTAAAATGGTCAATAATAGGGGTATTTACTAGTAGTTATGGATGCCGGGTCATCCTAAATTGGCTGCTACCCCTGTCTCACCTACCCCTTCCCAGTTTACTCTCTGCTCCCTCCCACCCCTCTCACCCGTTCTTAAAACACTAAAATGAACTCTCATTCATACACTCTCTCTTTTTGATAAAAATAATAATATAAGTGAATAGAAAACAGGAAGTGATTCAGCACAGGATCCAGAAAGTGAATAGTGTTAAATATAATAAAGGTATATAAATCTGTTAGCAACTATGGATGGCAATAATTCCTTCAATAAGGATAAGCAAAATGATCTGGTTGGTGGTGCTCCCTGGAGTCAGTGAAGTATAATAATAGAAGCTGGTCAAAATCAATAGTGACCTTCGTCACTGACTGGACAAACAGGATAACTTGGGATGTGTGAAAATTGTTCTGAATGTTAAACTCTGGTGGATTAATAAAATACATCATAAAGGTCATATACTAAGGACATATTGTTTTACATGATATAGGCCCTCATTCAGAGCCGTTCGCTATTTGCGGTCGTTCGTTTAAAAACAAGGGGTGGCTATTCAAATGATCCGTACGCACATTGTAGTCTGTTCACACCTCTAAGTCTGAACGAGCGAGCAAAACATACGCTCGTTTATTTGTTAAAAACGCCCCCTGGCCGCTCGCATCCTACGTCATGTCCGCTATTTATTAGATTAATCGAGTACATCGACCAGCGTATGAACTGCTCGCTATTCTTGTGGTTGGTGATTGCTACCACAAATTTGCGAGCAGTTCTGGCTATAAAATAACCCAGTGACGTGAACAATGACGCTGCTGTTTTAAATATACACACCCATAAAACGCCCGTTTTGACCTTTAAGCACGCCTGCGTTCGGATCTCCACTCCCCATTTTCAAGCACCTTCCCCTGTTACCACCCACATACGCCTCATTCTGTCATTCAAAATAGCAGGCACTCGCTATATTGCGTACCAACGTTTTTTGGCCGCACTGACTGGTTCGCGCATGCGTACTAAAAACCGTACGCATGCGCAGATGTGCAAACATCGCTCGGAACGAGCGTACTGCCGCTAACGAGCGGCTCTGAATGAGGGCCATAGTTCACTATGCATCTTTATGAAGTGAAAAAAAAAACATCAACTTCCAGACATTTAGCTACTTTAGTTTTTATGCCAAAAAAACATCAAACATACAAAACATGCTAAAAAAGCTTTGTTTCCTTCTCTTCATATAAAATGTTTATTGTGCTTCTGTGTGCAATGCAAGGTCCTGGCAGTGGCTCACATGTAATTGAATCTGCCTGCAAGACTTATTAGCAATAATTTTGATTTATTTTGGCTTACATGGAGGTTCATAGGAACAGTTATATCTCATAGACTTCATAGAAAAAGAGCAAGCTGACATTGGGGAAACAAGCATGCATAGACAAATTAGTCATATTACTACTATCTTTGTCAGGGTCGCACTAGCCCACACGGTTATCTGTTGTGGGCCCCGCTGCCTGAGGGTCCCACCCTCCTCTCTAATGTCAGGTTCCAGTTGCATTCGAATTATACATTGTTACTCTTTTAGAGGGTCAGTTATCAGGTAGAACATGAATGAACATGGCTGCTTGGTTTGTTTCTATAAAAAGTACACCAAGAGTCACCTTCCTGCCAATCAAAATTACGAGTTGGGTTAACAGATCTAATATTTTCTTCTGTGAAAATAACATTTGAAATATAGCATATTGCAAACTAAGAATGAAGTTGTAAAAAAAAATTATATATATAGTAACCACCACTTAAGTTATCCCAGTTTTCATCTCAGTTGGCCACAGCAGCTGGGGGACACGGAGGGCCGCGGGACAATCAAAAGAGGTGGCAAGGCTTAGCAGGCCGCTGATGGGGTGGGGCTAAGCTCTGTGCTGACAAAAAAACATTGGGTCCTCTGTCATCGATGGTAGAGAACAGAGCCGTAACTAGGGTAGTGCGACCAGTGCCATGGCACAGGGCACCGCAGGGCAGGGGTTGCTGTTTGGACCTGTCAATTTTCCTGTTTGTTATCATTCTCACTTGTAGCTTCTTCTTTTATCCCCAGCATCTCCTGGCCTTCCCTATCTCTTCCCTGGCCCTTCCCCATGAGGCCATGGCCCTTTTTCAGGTGTACTATCTTATGTCCCTATTTAAAAAAATTTAGGGGGGGCGCTAATGCTCTCTCTGGCACAGGGCACCAAAAAGTCTAGTTACGGCTCTGGTTAGGGAAGGGCAGAATGATTCACTACACTGAGTTGAGCCTCATGGCTCAACTCAGTGAAGTGTCTCGAGTCAGTGTCTCGTGACACGACTCTTTAGGTAGTGCATTGCTGTAGCCAGCAGGGGAGCCAGCGACTCAGAGTGAGTCACTGACAGCTCCGCCCCCCTGCAGCCCAGCACTACAGCTCAGGGTTCTCACTGACTCTCCTGAGTCAGTGCACTCCCCTTAGCCCTGGCAGTAGCTGCGGGACTCAGAGTGAGTCGCTGACAGCTCTGCCTCCTACACTGCTGATCTGACACAGTGGAGAAGTATAATCAGTTTGGATCATCAGTGTAGGGGGCGGAGCTGCCACTCACTCTGACAGAGGCTAAGGAGGTGGGTGTCTCAACACACCAAACACTGAGTGACTGGAATCATTCACTCATCTGAATGATTCGAGTCAGTGTGTTGAGACACTCACTCACTAGCCATCTCTAGCTCTGGTAGAGAACCATTGGATCTCTGCCATCGATGGCAAAACCATGAACCATCTGCAGTTAACCATCAAATGTTTGCACTCCTCCTAGGGATTTATCTTTAGCTCGGTCAGGGGCGTATCTTCCTATTGCCCCGGCCCCCCAGTGTCCCGCAGTCAGATGCAGCAAAAATCTCCTTCTGTCTCCTCTGCTCTTACCAGTGTTCTCCATTGATTATTACTATGTATTAGCCTTCTTATATGTCCCTTTATATCAGAAACATTTAAAATTAGGGAGAGTAAATTTTGTTTATTTTTATCCCTAATATATTTCATCCCCCACAATACCCAACACATACCAATAACCACTCACTAATTCCAATATGTCAACTGTGGAGGAAAAGAGTGCAAGCACCACATCAATCATAAGGCTCTATTCGCAAGGTAATTTGCATATATGCAAATTATCTTGCCCACAATGCATCTTGTTTGTTATTGATGCCCTCTTTTCCTGTGTTGTTGACATATACAAATTAATAAACAGTGCTTTTCATGTAGTAAGTGTTATAACTGAAAAAAAGAATATATATATTGTCTCCCTATTTCTACAGGCATGTAAATTGAACTACCCCCAGTGTAAGTGTAATAACTTTATGTCTTCTTCATTTGGGGGACTGGTTATGATCTTTTTAGGTGGTGGCTAACTCTGTGTTGGGAATAAGACATTAAAGGTGGAGTGTAGGTATCAGTTGATAAAAAGTGTAATGCAGTATAGATAGCCCAATTTGAATATATGTAAATTATGTTACCCATAATGCATTTTGTTTGGTTTTGATTCAATGTTTTTAAGCTTTTCCTGTGTTTTTTTGCATAAATAAATTTATATATAGTGGTTTGCAATGGAGTAAGTTCTATAAAAGATATATATATTACAAAGAGAAATAAAAATTATACTCTCCCTATTTCTTCACGTGTGAATTAAACTAACCCCAGTGGGTGTTATTTTATTTTTATTATTTTTTTTAGTAGAAGCAGTCATTGGAGGGGGCGTTCGGACCCCTAGATACACCCCTGAGCTCGGTACACACTTGCCTATGTGTGTACCTGTCCTTCATTACCTGCAACGGTGCCACATGAGATATCGTCCGGTTGGCTGCGCAACATGATCTGTCATTCTGTTCCGCGTCAGAAAAATAGATCGTTCAATGGATCGCATAGTGTGCACCCAACTTTAGGCTCTGTGCTAACTATAAGCCATAAGGGAGATGTATCAAATCTGAGATAAAGTAGAGAGAGATAAAGAACTGACCAATCAATTTCTAATTGTCATTTTATGCACTGTGGGCCTGATTCAGCAGCAGATGCAATGATGATAATTTCCGCAGATTGTGCAATTATTTGCCATTGAGAATACTTGTAATTTCACTGTGCACATGTCGGGATTGCTTTGCGATTACGTACGTCCCAGAGGATCAATTCTCAAAGTGATTGTCATGTGTTCAGCGTTTGGGGGAAGTAATGGGGAGTGGTTAGGTGAACGCAGGCGTGTCACCGTTTAAACGCCGTTCCATGGGCGTGCATAAATTAGCTATTGCTATTGCATTCTCTGTATGTGAGGAGAGCTGCAGTGTTTGCGGCTGGTGTCAGACTTGCCGTAAATGCTGCGTGACTGCTTGATGTGTCTCGATGATACTGATATTTGCACAGGAGTGCTACAATGGACGGATATGAGAAGGCAGCAGTGGGTGTCTTTATGCCGGCTGTGCTTTGGCAGGGGTTGGGTACGTGATCCCGGCGCACAGAATGCTTGCAGTCGCAATACCATTGCCGGAATCCTGACGTTTAAAATTCCAACGTCTGCAGATAAGTAAACGGATCCTAACCCTACCCCTAACCCACCTTTCCTACAGCCTAAACCTCCGGTCCTGCAGCCTAATCCTAACCTTCCCTCCCCCGCAGTGTAACCCTAACCCTCCCTCCCCGCAGCCTAATCCTAAATCTCCCCCTTGTGCCTAACCCTAAATCTTACACTAAAACTTACCTTCGGGATCGCGCCCATCAGGATTGTGGAGCCGGGCTTTTGACCATTGTCGGTATTCCGTCGTTGGTATTGTGCATGCTGGGATCTTTGGCAGCCATTAGCATATTTACGCAGCTTCGTTTTGTGCAAAATCACAGCTGCGATCACATTAGCGTCCTCTGCTGAATCGGGCCCTGTGCTAGATTAATGACAGAAGCTGATTGGTCGATACTTTATCTCTCTCCAAGATTTAATAAATCTCCCTCCTAGGCCTGACATTCCTCTTTTGACAATAAGGTAAGGTAGTCAACAGGCCAAAGATTCTCCATACTTTCAATGGACTCTTTGTTGATATGTGTGTACTATTTGTGGCGATATGCAGGTTATGGGGCCTATGTATAAATAATTGTGGCACTGCAGCGATTATTAAGGATCCATATCGCAGGGGATATTTTCCCAGAGGCTGCAGAAGAGAGCAAAAGATCATTCTCCTGCTTGTAAGGCTCCATAGGCTTAAAGCAGTTTACACGATCTGTGGCAAGGAGGTATCTATAATGGATACAGTTTGTGCGGTGCACACGGGCCCCTGGATCCAGGGGGAGCCCACACAGCACACCCTGCACCTATATTTTCTAATACTTACCTCTCTGAAGTCTGGTGTCTACTGTCGCAGCCCTGCGCAAAATGGCTGAAAAATTGCCGCCGCAGCCATTTTTCCGGCATTTTGCGCATGCACAGTGGAGACGTATTCCCAGTGACCTGTGCATGCGTGTTAGACTCTGGGCACAAACTAGTGCCCAGAGTCTACTGCTGTAGTCAGTCCGCTGCCAGGGAGAGAGGAGGGTGCCCCGGATGAGTAATGCACACGGGCCTCCCTCCTCTCTTAATACAGTACGCCCCTGATCTGAAGAGTTTTGTACACAGGGGTCAGATCGTAGCCCACATTGATAATAATGGGAACCGTGATCTGTAGTGTTAATTAGGGAATGGGTATGTAATGCCTGCTGTTGGGATGCCTCCTGTCAAAATACCGACAGTGGCATCCCAATGGTTGGTAACCCGACAAGGGTCAGGTAAGTACTTGTACCCTCCCCTCTTCTCCCCATAACCCTCCCTTTTTGTAGCCTAACCCTCCGCACCCTGCACCCTAACCTTCCCTGTTAGTGCCTAAACCTAAGTTTCCTCCCTTCGTGCCTAAACCTAACCCTCCTCCCTTAGTTCCTAACCCTAACCTCCCCAGTGGTGCCTAACCCTCCCCCCTAGGGGTGCCTAACCCTAACCTCCCCCCCAAAACCTCACGCTAACCCTGCAGTGCTACCTATCCCTCCCCGCAGGTAACACTAAGGGCAGCCTGGCTTATCTTTGTTCGGGCTATCGTCCTCCTGGATTCCGGCGTTGGGATTAAGATTGGCGTCGGGATTCCAACGCCTGTCTTAATTTCCTTGTCGGGCTTCCAGCATCGGGATTGAGACCCGTGGCATCGTGGCCGCCGGTCTCATAACTACATCTCGTTAATTAGTACTCTGTCGGAGAATTCAGTGAAATCTCCTGCATTGTACTATTAGTGCATAGGAAGTTAGGAACAATTCATAAAATTATGCAGAAACTGCAGTTTCTGAAGATGGCGTTATCCATCGGGACGAAGCACTGGAATGCGATGTGCTCTGTACATACGGGGAATGCAGGATTCCCCTTTGTACATGCCGCCCATAGAGAGGGAGAGGGGAGAAAGAGTGAGATATAGGAAGAGGGCGAGGGAGGGAGAGTACCAGATAGATAGATATGAGATAGTGGATAGATAGATAGATAGATAGATAGATAGATAGATAGATAGATACAGTAGATAGAGACACTGCCACTGGACAAGCTCTTCCTACCGGTAGGTAAGCATCTCTCACCCCTACCTGTGCGGGATGCCGCTACATAAGATCACCAGATATTTTCTCTTGAAACATTAAAGACTGTCTTACTGCTCAGTCCCAAGACTGTAGACCATAGGTCCAGCAGGGTTAACATGCAGGTCAAGAACTGTCCACCTACATCCCCACGAGCCAGTCATACACCCCCTTCTTTTCATAAGAACCCGGCAAATACTATATATCCAGCACCCTGATTTACAGTGGGAGATTTTTTTATCAGGACTATATAATATATCGCCAACCGGAGCAGCACTGTGTCTTCTCAATAAAACACTTTGGCCCCTATTTTTGGTTGCTGCTTACCGTGATCCCCACAACACCACATTGCATTAATCCATCTCCCTCTTTCCACCCAATACCTACGCCCTTGTCCCCCCCCTACCCTGTACCCATTCCCTTTTGCGAGTGCACCCATCTCTCAATCTAGTCTCAATACAGCAGGATTAGGGACTCCTGCATATGGTGTAGCACTCACTTATCCCCATACCCACCCCTCGTACCCCATACCACTAGCCCTTTTCCTACCCTCCCCCTCCTTGTTCAGTCTCCTCTTCCCCCTTCCCCCATCTCGTAACACCACACTGACTACTGGAGATTCCCCTCATTTCCACCCCTCCTGACCGTAGAGCACATTATTACCTCTCTGATTGACAGCAATGATCAGCTGGAGAATACTGTGAGAAGGATTACAGCAGCTTTACAGATGAGAGATCAACTGAGGAGGAGAGATACAATCTGATTCAGAGGTGGATTCAGTGCTGATGTTTGGGCAGTTGTCTAATGTATTTTGTACTGCAAATGTATCTGAGTTACACTGTGCATGCGTCATGATGGTTACCGCTGGGGGACGCAGAATAAATTTTGTTACAGAGAGGGACAATTTCGGTAGGCGTTCCTGGTAGGTAACAAGGGCTGACTAGTCAGACATGAACCGCAGCCTGTTGGCATCTCTGTATGAATCCCATCGGCTGCGGCATTAGCATAAAGACGCAACCATGCTGCTGAAAAAGACTCGGCTGCATTAGCGTCCATCTCTTAATCAGGCCCTGTGACTCAGAGAGAGACACTTTGAAGGAACCGGAGTATCCAGCAACCATTTACTTGGTCATATTGGGCCTGATTCAGAGATGGACCTTTTCCTTGTCTGTCAAACGAAGATCCTCTGGGGTAAACTAGCTAAGTTTTTGGTCTTGATCTACTGTATGAAGCAATGTATTGCATGTACACTTATTATATATTGTATAGTGAAAGCATCTTGACCCATTTTGTTTGATCTATAGAAAGGAGGCTGCCTCCCACAGCAATTCTATCCAGAGCAGCTGAGATGGTAACTGTGGTGGTCAGGTACCAATGTAATATGGTGAGGATGTGATGTACTAAGGGGTTACCCTAATATGGGGGCTGGTGGGGCTTTAATGTATTGTTGTTGGTAGGGGCTATTAATGTAATGTGGGGGCTCAATATTTAATGAACAGACTGACGGTTTGTATAAATGTATTTTGGGCTAACATTTTTTTATTGGTATACCAATACAAAAATACAGAAAATAGAATCAGAAGGAATCTAATTTTATTACATTTAAAAGCTATTAATCATGTAATGTGTGGTTCATGGTAGTTCTTGAAGTATTGAAGGGGCTGATAATGCTAAGTGGAGACTTTATATAGATGCAAAGTGGAGTCTCCAACAATTTAACAATGAGACTGGCGGAGGAATAGTTGTTTCTTTATTAATTGCGAATCCTAGTAAATATTAAAGCCTGTTGGCAAATGGAGGTTTATTTAATAGATATGATTATTATTAACTTATTGTCGGTGCTGCCTAAAGAGAGATATGGCTTGGCTAAGGGGAGAGATGGCTTGTCTCCAGGGGAGTATTTATAACGGGTGCAGGGTGTACGGGGCACACGGGCCCCTGGGTTCAGTGGGGGCCCGCACCGCATACCCTTCACCCATATTATAATTACCTATCCGGAGTCCCATGTCGACGCCAGTGTCTGCGCTGTAAAAAAAAACGTCTGGAAAATAGCCGGTGTGGCCATATTCCCGTCATTTACGCATGCGCAGTACAGGGAAAATGGCCGATGTGGCCATTTTCCCCGTGACCTGCGCATGTACTATAGACTCTGGGCACACTCTAGTGCCCAGAGTCTATAAGTGCGGCGCTGGCTGCGCACCACTCAGTGCGCTGCCGGCCTCCTCTCTAGAAACACCCCTGCTTGGCTCTTTAGTAGATAGGATCCCAACATTCTAGGTTATAGCCAGGCAGCAATAGAGCCTAACAAATCAGCCACAGGTAGTCATAGCTGCAGGAACAATATATGAAGAAAGCCACCTCTGAATCAGGCCCTGAATGTGCAAAGGCTGAGACACCCACTTTGAGCATCTTTAAACTCTTAAAGAATGGCCTCCAATGTAAATGATTGTGCTTCTGAGGGGTTGGGTATGAAATACCGGCAGTCAGGATGCCAGCTGTCAAAATACCAACAGTGGCATCCCGATGCTCAGTATCCTGTCAGGGATCCGTAAGTATGCTAACCCTTCCCCCTTCTCCCCCTAACCCTCTGTTCCTGCATACTAACTCTAACCCTCCCCCCCCGCACCCTAACCCTCCCAGTTAGTGCCTAAATCCAACCCTCCCCCTTGGTGCCTGAACCGAACCCTGCCCTCTTATTGCCTAACCCTAAGTCCCCCCCAGATGTGCCTAAACCTAACCACCCCTGACTGCAACCTAAACCATAGCCTAACCCTAACCCGGCTCGCTATATTTACGTTCGGGATGCCGGCTGTCGGGATTCCGGGGTCGGCATCTGAACTGGAGTCAGGATTTTGGAGCTGGTGTTCTGTCCCAGGTCGGGATTCCAGCACCAGGATTTCATCAGCCGGCATCCCGTACGTAGGTATCATAACTACATCCCCTTCTGAGGGCCTGATTCAGAGATGGACAGAATCGCAGATGAACGCCCCAATACATTTCAGGACATTTATGAGACCATGCTTCTTCAATGCATCTCAATCACATGTGCGCATGAAGTCTGGACGTAGTCTCAGTGCAATTTAGACGTATACGTGGAAGAAAAATATCGATCAAGTGCGTCTGACATCGGCATTGCGTCCAACTCAGAATCAACCCCATAAGCTCTGTGCAATAGTATTACACAGATCTGCTTTTCACAATAGTATAAGGATGAGCAGTCGCGCCTTAGTCAGAGCAGCAGTTATGCAATGCTGACAAGAAAAGACCTTTGCACTAACCAATGTTTACTGAACGTATGCAGAGAACTGATTAGAGCTGAGAGAAAGACAATTTCAATATGGAAAGGATTGGGGACACGTGTTATAGTATACTGTTTCTTAATACTAAAGGGGTGATTCAGTGGTGGACATAGGAAAACCATAGGGTGCAAGTGTCCGATGGTTTCCCTCTGTGCATCTGCCCGGGCCGCACTGTGCATGCACCGCCATGGTTACTGCACAGACAGGCAGATCGAAATTGCATGGACTTTTCTGGGTGGTAACTGTGTGGATGGCTACCAGTAGCGGTCATGTTGCTGTAAGCAACTGTGTCTAAACACGCAGTCGCACTGACACTGGCAGCCATGATCACTCTGGCATTCTTCGACTGCCATTGGCAGGTGCAATGTGCAATGGTCCGGATGCTGATGCATTGATTGTGCATCTTTGTAAACACAGTGGCGGAATCACACAGCAACCAGTGGACATCTCAATGTGACGCCCATCAGCCACGTCATTACCATATGCAACTGCGTCCACCTCTGAATAACCGTCTATCACCCGCTATCTATGGCAGGGCTCTGGTGGAGAGGTTTTCCTTTCCTGGACACATAGACCTGATTTTGAGTCACACACAGGTCCGAATGCGGCTGCATTCTGGAGCAGATTCAGCATTGCACAAAGGGTTCCTGCACGATCGCATGCAGCCCCTGTTATGCAGGCATTTAAGGGGCGGTGTGCACGGGGAGGGGGACAAGGCATGTTTGCCCAGTTTTCCAGGAGTGGCAAGGCCATGGGCTACGTCCACTTTATGCATACTCGAGTGTCATCCATCACTTTGGCACTTACACCTACCCCATGCTAGGTGTAGGAGATCCGTCTGAATTTAGCATCCAGAATACATATGCTCAACTCAGAATGCGCAGTATGTCGGTCGATACCACAAATTTTGCTACCTCCAAAAATGCTCTCACGCCACTCAGCAGCACAGGATGACAATTTGCTCTCATTGCAACTTTCTCAAATTCAAATGTATAATTTCCTTCTACAGCTACATCTTATCTCAAATTATTTCAAGTCTCTAATTTCCTCCCAGTCTTTTAACCCGTCGGGATGGTCACTGCCGGGATCCTGACTATATCTCGACTTTGTTACCCATTTCACATCTAAAATTGATGCTTTCTGCCTGTCTCCACCTATCTGTCCACCCTGTCCTCCTTTGCTCTTGCTACTGGGTATGTAGTCTAGGCCTTTCTTGATCCTCTACTCCCTCCAGAAAAGGCGATATACTGCGCTTAAATACCCCAGTTAGGACATTAATTCAAACACACGTAAAAAATGAATAGGTTTAATTACCGACACTTATGGTCAGAAAAAAGTATATAAATGTACATAGACATAAATACCAATAAATACACTACCTTAAGGAATATGAATATATATATATATATATATATATATATATATCATACTGATAACAATATAGATAGTATTATAAAAAATACAGAGAGTTGATCATACTCTATGTATAGCAACCATAAATTACTTTCCCAAACAGGAAAAAATTCCCAGTCAGGGGTCTCTGGAGTAAAACACAAAATCAAAATTTCATTCAGGTTATTTGCTCAATTGTGCACTGATGCATCAGATGTGATACATATTATACATAAGAAAAAATTAGTTTCATGTATCCAATGGAATTATTGCACTTTGTATCCAAACTAAAATCCTCACTTGCCACAAGTGGTATGACAAGTATACAGCAGTCCACCTCAAAGCATTGATATAGTCGTTCTCAATTTGATTTCAACATTAGGACATCTATTTCCCAGCACCCCATCTGGAAATGTAGGTCTGGTGTATTATTGAGAGTTTTAGTACTTGCCGTCACCTCTCATCAGCAGCCTCAGGCGACATTGGTAGAATGTAATACCCGTAGTTGAAGGGAGTCCCGTACCTCAGTGGGATAACACTCTCGTATGCCGTCAGTCTCTGTAGACGCGTGGGTCCCCAAATTATTAGATCAACAGACGGCTTGGCGCTGGTAATAGGTGAATGCTGAGGGTACAAGTCCAAAAGGAGAGCTGTTTTTTCTTTTTATTTGGTATCCTCTACACCCTCCAACTACCTACTTCGTCCCATTAACTATCACCATTTCTGTTCCCTATCATTTGCTTTCTGCACACACTTTGTACGTGACGTAGTCAGAATCCGAGTTTCAGAATCCCGGCGGTAAGCATTAGGGTTAGGGGGAGGGCTAGGGTTAGGGGTTAGGCACTAGGGGGAGTGTTAGTGTTAGGCTGCAGGAAAGGTGGGTTAGGGTTAGGTGGAGAGTTAGGGTTAGGACACTTACCTACTTGTGTCAGGATTCTGACTGTTTGGATGCCACTGTCGGTATTTTGACCACTGGCATCCTGACCGCCGATATCCCGTACCCAAATCCCTTGTCCATCCTTTAACCTCTCCCTCTCATCCGGTACGATCCAATAATTCAAGCATGCCCTCATCTTACCCATCTTCAAAAAAAAATCATTTGACCCTCATTCTCTCTTAACGACTGCACTGTCTCTCTCCTTTCCTGTACCTTCAAGATCTTTGAGCTGCTTATCTATCACAATCCCCCTACTTTCCTCGCCACCCTCTCTTTCCTAGACACAAGTCAATGTGTTTTTTACTCCCTCGACTCCACAAACAATGTCCTTACTAAAGGCCATATCCAAGGGCAATTTTTTTCTCCTCATCCTTGACCTGTCTGCAGCTTGATACTGTGGTCCTTTTTCTCCTCTTTCAAATGCTCCATGACAATGGTTTGTTTTTGGCCCCCTTCTCTTTTTACACCTCTTCACTTGGAGATCTCATCAGAGACCTTGGCCTCCAATACTACTTATATGCGGATATCACCCAAATTTACTGTCTGACTCAGCTCCCTCTGACACACACTTGTGTCAATAAATATCTTTCTGCAATGTCCCAGCACTTTCTCAAACTCATTGTGTCCTAAACCCAGGGGTTAAAGTGGGCAGGAACGGGGTGGAACTGAGTTCCGTCACCTCTAATGGTAGGTGGAACTAGTTCCACCTCCACCAACTCCCTGCACAGAAGTCCCACAGACAGAGAGCCACTCACTGTCTGCCTAGGGAGGCTCAATTTCTTCAGAGAAACCAGCACATAGGTAAGGAAAGAATCAAGCAAAGGCAATACATAGGGTTGCAAAAAAACATTAGGCATCCAAGTGACTTAGACTAGTTTGTGGGGACCTCATAAAAAAAACTCAGAGGACAGCAGAAAAATAACACTGATGATGCAGAACATTTTTTTTTAAGTGATCTAACATTGTAGTCTCAGCTGATGGCAGGAGTTCTAAAAAAGTATTTAAAGTGTGTGTGTGTGTAACAGTTTTCACTTGTTTTGGGGGGAAGGAGTAGGCGGCGGGAGAGATGAGTTCCACCACTTCTCCAGGACCACTTTAAGCCCTGCCTAAACCAAACTAATTGTATTACCCCCATTCAGGATGCTCTCACCTCTGATCTCTCTCTGTTGACATCTTCTCCTTTATGTCCCATGTATGCTGCCTGGGCCTCATTCTTAACTGCTCCCACTCCTTCACTCCCCACATCCAATCTGTCTCAAAATCTTGTATCTTCCACCTTCACGATATCTCTAGATTCAGATCTCTTCCGTCACGTAACGAGGTGGATTGAGATTCGGGTCGGGGCCCCATGGGCTACATGAAGGTTAGTGTGAGTAAAGCTGGATGGCCTTATGATGCCATTCTTCATGCAGACCACTGATGGTGGTAGAGGAAGATTGATGCCACAGAGAAGGATCCATGACCAAAGTGCAAGAGGTAGATTGAAGGATAGACAATGAGGTAGGATGCAGACTATAGGATATTCAGTACCTGGAGTATGAGGCTAGTGCACGTTTTCAGGATTTGCCTATAGCTAGAGAATCAGTTTAGTGCAAGTTTTCAGGATCTGCCTATTTAGCTGGAGTATTAGGCAAGTGCAGGTTTTCAGGGTTTTCCTATTAGCTAGGGTATTTAGGCAAATGCAGGTTTATAGGATTTGCCTAGTAGCTGGAGTATTTAGGCAAATGCAGGTTATGCAGGAATATACTGGAAGAGAATGCTGGGAAGCACACCTGAAGCAGGCTGCAGAAATATGTTGGAACAGAATGCTGGAAAGCACAACTGGAGCAGGCTGCAGGAATATACTGGAACAGAATGCTGGAAAGCACAACTGGAGCAGGCTGCAGGAATATACTGGAACCGAATGCTGGAAATCACAACTGGAGCAGGCTGCAGGAATATACTGGAACCGAATGCTGGAAATCACAACTGGAGCAGGCTGCAGGAATATACTGGAACCGAATGCTGGAAATCACAACTGGAGCAGGCTGCAGGAATATAATGGAACATAATGCTAGAAACCAATGCAGAACCAGGAGCCAGAGTACTAGATCATCCAGGTGAGAAGTTGTACTGGCACCGTATTGACAGTGCTTTCTGGTTTAATAGGGCACCCTAGTCACTCATAGGCTGAGTAGAACATGTAACTGGGAGTTACTGAGTGCTAATTGGCAGAGCGGATCATGTGACACAATCCAATATAGCTGTGCCCATAGTCCAGAATGGCAGAAACCGCCGGGAGGAGAATGCCAGCTAAATTTCAGATAAGTGACTTGGGAACTAGAGGGCATCGCAGATGGCCTTCGGGGGCACCAATAGAGACTAAGTGACATTGCCGGACCCAGTAACGTAGGCCCCAGGATCCGGCGTGTGAAACTTTCTGACCATGGGTGCCAACAAAATCTCATCCATGCCATTTCCTGTCTGGACTACTGCAACCACCTCCTATGTTGCCTTATCATCTGTCTCTCCCCACTTCAATATATCCTTAATGCTGCTGCCTATCACATTTACTTCTCCCGCTGTTCTGTGTCGACCTAACCCCTCCCGGAACTGCTTCAGTGGCTCCCCATTCACGACAAAGTACAGTTCAAACTCCTCACCCTAACATATAAAGCCATCAAACACAAAACATCAAACCCTGTCCTACATCTCCAGTCTGATTTCTGTCCACACTCCCTATTGCCTGGATACACTCCTCTTAAACTGTAAGCTCTCACGGGCAGAGGGCCCTCTTCTCTTGTTTTCTTCTCTTAGCCCTATCCCTGACAGCTCTGTTGCCCTGTCTCCGATCAACCACCAGTGACTCTGTGCTCACCATTGTCCGACCAATAACTGTGAACCTTACTGTCCAGCCACTTGTTGGGATGAGTGCTGATTTACTCCCCCATCTTCTCACTACTTGCTTTTACTAGCCATAGAGAGTCGCTCTACTTTACCCTTCACTTCCTCCTTAATATTTATCCTTTGTTATCCTATGTATTGATGTATATTTGTGTTATTTAATCCCTGCATGTAGATAATAATAATATTATATGATTCACTTACTTATATATATCAGTTCATCATTCCTGACTACTTATCTCCACTCCGGGAGTTCCTGGAGCAGCACGTTGACTGTAGTAATAAAGTGTACTATAATATGACCATTTCTGTTATTATAAATTATAATCATTACAAGACCTCACAATTGCACAGTGTAATGTGTGCATACCAAGTGATCTAATTTACTCGTATTTCTTCAGCAGAAACAAATGACACTAATTCTACAAACCTTATCCCTTTCACTATCCTGTATATGTGACTTATTGTGAATGACATTCAAAGACAATAACCAGGGATATGGAGATATAACATGTGGGCGGAAAGCATAACACTTACATTTGCTTGGCAGATTGTACAAGGAGAAAGAACATTAGGTTTAACCAAATAAGGAGCAGCCTTACTCTTCCTCAGCATAATTTTATCATACATAGAGAGACTGGACAGCTCACTCATTGATAAGATCATTTTTAACAGACTGATGGTTGATAGTCATAGTATGAAGGGAAATGTAATAAAGGAGAATTAAGTGCAAAGATAAAGAATTATATAAACAATACTCTTCAGTATGCATTATAGCAGATCATTTATTTGCTTGGAAATGAGAACTTAATTCTTCCCTGCAAACATGAAGAATGTTTCTTTACTATAGTAATTAGCCAATTTACTGAAATTAACTGCTTTCTGAATATTAATTTCATGGGTCATGCTCGACAGAGTTGGTGGAAAAGTTACGAGTTCAGATTATGAAACAATGACAAAGACTTACTGAGAAGCATTGCCTGAAATTTAATAATCAATTTCACAGACTCTTAAAAAGTTAATGTGGAGGCAGCATGGCCAAGAGACTGAAGAAGGAAAACGTTCATCAATAGAACTGAGAATCAAAGTGCTGGTTGCACTCACACTACATTTTTGGGAATATAGTAATACTTGAGCTCCCTATTACCATTGAATCCCCATTATCTGATTAGTCTGCGAAAGAAAATTCCAAGAACCCCTCAGATAAGGGCTGCAGTGTCAATCATGGCATGATCCAGTAGTCATGGTCCCTGTGTGCATGCACCCTTTCACCTGCTGCTCTGCTTAGCAAAGCTAGCGGTAAATAGATGCCGTGTACATGCACACAGCATCTATTCATAAGAGAGAGGAACTGGGAGCATGCCCAGCCATTCTTGGAGGGTTGGGCATGCCCCCAGCATGATGAAAATGGGGGCATGGCTTGCAGGTATGACATTTCCCATGAGGCCTTTTTTGGGCACCCGCATTTGGCTTTGATAATACTGGAAGGTATGCAGTAGGGATGGGAAATCTAGTTCATTTTGGTGATTAGGTCATTATGATCTAGTTCACTCAAAAGATTAGTTCAAAAGATCAGTACATTTAGGTCATTGCACCACTGGCTCTGATACACTGCTGATAGAAGTGATTGGAAACAGAACTAGTCTATTACACATACAATACAGCATTTCTACTAGATGAGTCTTGTTCAAATGATCACATATGTTTAATATGTCTGATCTTTTAATATTTTAAAAAATCAATCACTTATACAGCAAAGTAGTAGTGACGTGTTTAGCTCTGCAATGTTAATTATTTTTTAGAAAGACACAAATTAAGAAAATTGTGATGTGTCACTTTTTCTTGCTTTTAATACACAGTAATTGGAGTGTATAGGAAAGATTCCTGGACTGCACACCCTGAATATATATAATGGGAGGTGCTACCTGTTGAGACTTTATTGCAGGCACAAAAACAGACAAATCACAAGTGCACAACTCCAAATTACTGATTATATATAAATATACATACATTATGCAATAAAATTTTGCAATTAATAGAGGTTTTTAGCATAATCATGGTCAAACCCATTTTCCAACACTTTTTACATTTTCACCCCAAAAATAACATGTAATTATTAGGGGGAAATAAGTTAAATAAAAAATGGCCTAAAAAGTCATTAGGGGTGTGTCCAAAGGGTTCTGAACCAAGGGCCTGATTCACTACCGATTGCAACTGCGAATGCAATAGAAATTACGCACGCAGTTCAATTGCAATAGTATGCTAATTCATTGCGATCGCTATGCCGTCGCAGCACAACATAAGGATGTCCACTGCGAAACCATTGGTAACATCGAGTACCATCGCAGCCTCATGCACACTTGCACAAGCTCTGACCTTACTCAGGAATTGCTGACCTCGTTGTACGCTATGAGTAATCAAGCTGTGTATGGCATCGCAGTGGATAATTTAGGCACGCCCATGCAATGGCATTCAAACGCACTGTCACGCCTGCGTTTCGCCAACCACCCCCCATCACCTCCCACAAATGGCACTTACTGTCAATCACTCTGCGATGGGTTTGCTTAGTCACAGTCACAGTGGCTGGTTCATGCATGAGCGCTACGATGAATACGCAGAATGCAACGATCAGCCGATTGCGTGCATAATTGCAGTTGCAATCGGCAATGATTTAGTCAATAAGACCTGTAGGCAAAACTTCATACATAAGGTAGTCCAATTGTACCTGCTAGTAGGGAAAGCGTGTATGGCTATTGTAAGAGCAGTGTTATCAGTCAACTTCCAGCATTGGATGGAATGATGAGACACAGAGCCTCAATGCCATCAATGCCCCAAACAGCACATAATGCAAAGAAAGGAGGTGCAAGATGGAATTGTCCTTGGGCTCTCCCACTCACCCTTATGTTGTATATATGAAGCAGGACATTCACAGTTTAACAAACCAATCACTTCAGCGACAGGGACTGCCACTTGTGGCTAAAATGATTGGTTTGTTTGGACCCCCACAACACAAGCTGCCAATGCGCAGTGGGCATTGATGGCAATGATCCCATACACAAACTGGCTTTACAACATAGGTAGGATCAGATGTCATCATCATCATCCCCATCAGTGTGTACATATTCTTGACACAATATTAATTCATGCCCGCTGGAATCCACCATTACAAGCACTTCTGTATTTTTTGGGCTTAATTGCTGGTAAAGGTTTTCCTCGTGGATTTTGTAACTCATTTTGATGAACATCATCTTTTCCACATTTTGAGGAAGTAACCTCCTATGCCAATCACTGACAAGGTTCCCGGCTGCGCAGAAAACTCTTTCAGAGTACACACTGGAGGGCAGGCAACTTAAGTAAAGCAAAGCCAGTTTGTGTAAGGGACTCCAAGTTGCCTCTTTTTCCTGCCAGTAGTGAAATGGATTGTCTGACATGCCTATTTGGATGTTATCCCTAAAATAATCATCCACAATTCTCTGAATGGTGACCATATCAGACAAAGTCACTAATTGTAGGCAGTTCTTTCTGACCCAACCAGATGTCATTAAGTTTTGCTGACTGATCTGCATCACCAGCAGTGGGTCTCTTAGGAAAATGTAGTTTTTTCCTGGCAGCCGCAGAAACTGAAGGAGGAGGTGCTGCCGTATGACGTGCCACTTGAGCTTACAATTTTTCACTAACAGCTCTTTGCATCTTTTCAGATTTATGTCCGTTGGAAAGAAAGACACAAGATATGACTTAAAACTAGGATCAAGTATGGTCACCAAAATATAGTGATCTGATTTCAAGAGATTGACGACCCTTGGATCCTGGTGAAGCAAATGAAGGGCTTGATCTACAAGTCAAACATACTTAGCAGAATCACTCCGTTTCAGCTCCTTCAGTTTCTCCAGCTGCTTTTGCAAAAGTCTGATTAGGGGAATGACCTGACTCAAGCTGGCAGTGTCTGAACTAACTTTACTTGTGGAAAGTTCAAAGGGTTTGAGAACCTTACACAACATGGAAATTATTCTCCACTGTGCTTGACTAAGGTGCATTCCCACTCCTTTCCCTATGTCATATGCTGTTGTGTAGCCTTGGATGGCTTTTAGCTGCTCCTCCATCCGCTGAAGCATATAGAGGGTAGAATTCCATCTAGTTACTACCTCTTGCTTCAGCTGATGGCAGGGAAAATTCAACAGTAGTTGCTGGTGTTGCAATCTTCGACACGCAGTTGTTCAATATTGAAAATGTACCAAAATCTTTTGGGCCACCGAGAGCATCTCCTGCATGCCCCTGTCATATTTAAAAAAATCTTGCACCACAAAATTGTGTGAGTAAAACATGGGATGTGTTCAAATTTGCCCAGATGTAATGCTCGCACAATATTGGTGGCATTGTCAAATATCACAAATCCCGAAGAGAGTCCAAATTGGGTAAGTCATTTTCTAATGATATCCCTGACTTTTTCTAAGAGGTTCTCAGCGGTATGCCTCTTAATGAAACCGGTGATACACAGAGTAGCCTGCCTCTGAATGAGCTGGCATTTGTTATATGCTGCTGCTGCTGCTGTTGCGGTTTGCACTGTTGGAGGCAATACACCTACCCAATGGGCTGTCACAGTCATGTAATCTTTAGTTTGCCCTGTCCCACATATCTGTGGTTAAATGGACAGTGAGCACAATGGCATTTCAGAGGAGACTAATAAGGTTTTTTTTTTTTAAATGTCCTTGTACAGACTGGGAATTGAAGTGGAATCTAGAAGGGGCATGGTAGTGGGGACACAGGACCTAAATTAACTGTCTAAAATCCACTGCATTAATGGCAGATACTGGACGCACATCTAATAACAGCATAGCTGTTATGTCGTCAGTAATCTGCTGTGCAACTGGGTGACTGCTGTCATACTTGTTCCCCATTGCAGAGGATTGATTGACAGTCAATTGTTTTGTTAAACTACTAAAAGTAGTCTTCTTCCTGGTCCCCTTCTGGGATGAAGATCCACTCACAACAGCAGCAGCAGCAGCAACATGCATAGCACTCAAAGGCCCTCATTCAGAGACGCACGTTAACAACAGCACGCTCGTTGCGTTCCGATGTTGACTAACCGCGCATGCGTCGGTGTTACACCGTGCATGTGCGTACGGCAGATTGCGAGCTTTTTTTCTCTCGTTCCTAAAATAGCGTACAGGAAGTGACATGTCAAATGTGATTGACAGAACAGGGCGTTTTTGGGTGTTGACGGGGGTGGAGATGAAAAAACGCAGGCGTGGCGAGGCGTTTTTGGGGCGTACATACATTAGCAGATGCGAACGTCAAATGTGTTCGGACCGTCTCATACGTCACTGAAACATCCGCTTTCCCTTCAAAATGCTCGCACAGCTTAGGGTCAGGATTACTCGACCACATTGGCGATGGCCTTCTCCTCCGTCCCGGGACTCCACGATGGTGCAGCGATTAATCGCGGCTGGTCAGTAAAGTAATTAGTGTTGGATTGAAATCCGGCTTGGTATGTGTTTGGAAAGCAGTTTATTGGGATAGCACAAAAGCGTACGCAGGTGGAAATCAGAGCTGCTAATGTCATGATTACACAATCAATTAGCGTACATTTTTGGGGTTTTATTTTGGCCACAATTTGGTGGTTATAGCCTATTGTAACAATAATGTCATCATCTTTTAATTAGCTCCCCTTTTTTTTGGTTTACTGTGGAATTTGCATCGCTATGTGATTTTTTAAACGTTCCTTAAAGAGGCCTTTTTTTTTTTTAAAGAGGGTCAGTTTTTGCGTTTAAGGCCAGGATTAAATGTAACCCATTTGTACAATAATGTCACAATACAATGTCAGTGTTTTGTTTTTAATTTATTGTTTACACACAAACAAATTGGCCTAATATTGTATTGCCTTTTTTTGTGGCCAAGATATTTGATCCAAAAAAAAAAAAAACATAACTACTAACATAAGCGTAAATACAAAATTTAAAAACATTTCACAAGAAAGGAGAGGGAAGTTTTGACCAGAAAGGAATATGAGCCAAGCACAGAAGGAAAGTGGGAAAAGTCGCCATTGCTGTCACCGTTTTCTCGCCCGTTTGGCTGGGTGAGGGTGGGCGCCAGACCGTGTCCGGGATGCCATCGGGCTGGCCTGTCCAGAGGCAGATGTTGTGGCCTCTGGACTAGGCACAGGGCTAGGCACATTTGGAGGATTGCCTGATGTTGTGCCAGAGGTGGAGGATCCGGATGTTCCGGCAGGAAGGGAGGTCGGCTCCACCATGTGCTGGCGAACGAGCTGCTCCAGGGCATCGGCGATGCGGATGTTGGCCCTGGTATTTTCCGCCAGGGCCTGACCAATGGTCACGTTGGCCGCAGCATTTTGCTCCAGGGCCTCAGCCACCCGTATCAGACTGGCGTCCATCCTCTGCAGAATCTCCGTATGGCAATCCGATTTAAAATTGAGTTCTGTGAGGAGGCCCACTGCCTGCGAGGGGGCACGCCCTGGACTGGCTTCTGCAGGGTCCTCAGCCGGATGTACTGGTTCCTCCCCTGCAGAGTCAGCAGAAATTCTGCGGCCAAGGCTCCCCTCTGGAGCAGACTCATCCGCCTCTGTCTCTGTTAGGAAATTGGAGAAAAGACTCACATTAGAATCTACATATTGGCACAATAGCATTTCTGAGTTGGTGACATCACAAGACTTACCTTGGCCAACATGAGGAGCCGCAAAGTCTGGCATGTCCGTATCCATGTTGGACACGCCAAACACCTCCACAGCCTGCACACACCCCTGTGCCATCTCTTCTAAGTCTGTCAACTCCAATGACACAGGGGTGGGACCCCCACCTGTCCCCCTTGCATGCCTAGCCCTGTCGGCAAGTTTTTGTTTGAGACGATATTTGAAGTCTGCCCATCTGTGGAATGAATTTGGAACCATTATCCTTTTTTTTACAATGGGGTTTGTTTATAGGATGGGAAAGTGTTTACTTACCGCCGTTTGACATCCCGGGCTAGACGGACATAATCACCCACCCTATTGACAGCAACGGCGACCTCCTCCCACATTCTCCACTTCTGGCTTTGGCTCATATTCCTGGCTGCCTGGGGCAGGATGTCAACGCACTTCTGGATCAAAACCTCCATCTCCTTGCTTGTGAAATGTGGCTGCCTTTTTTTTTTGGCAGCTTTGGCGGGTTGACTGGGGCCAGCAGTCTCTTCCATGTCATCCTCCTCACCTATTTGGGTAAATATGCAGATTTAGCCACTTCACAACTTGCACAATATTATGTTTTAAAAGAATCATTGACACAAAATGCATGAAGGCCTTACCGCCGCAATTTTGACCATTGTTTCCCTGGTTTGAAGCCATGTCTCTGCTTCCAGCATGAAATCATCCAGAAATTCTATGTGATTTCGTGACGTATTTATACATGCGTCCTTAGTTTGCGGCCGCATCATTGATTGTGCGTCCCTATGATTCATCCTTAATTTGTGCGGGAAAATAAACACTATTTATGGCTTGGTGTGTGTGGATTCGAGGTGGGGTTGTTGGAGTGTTGTCGGTTAAGTGGTTTGGATTTGGTTGGTTGGTTGCGTTTGGAGGATTTTGCAGAGTTGTTTTTTTGTTTGTTTTTGCTACATTTCTTTGGTTTTTCCGTTCGCATTTTTTTCATTTTTTCAACATCCTTTCCTGATTTGGTAAGTTTTGTGCATTCAAATTTGTGGCCAATTGGTGTATTCTTCTGTTTTGTGGTTCGTTAATTTGTTTAACACTCATTTCATCTTTTTTAGTTTTTTTTGGTTTTCGGACCCAAAGAAGTTTTTTGTGGAAATCTTATATATTCGAGTTGGGTAAGTCCATTTTTTGTCTTGCGTTTGCGAATTAATTACCGCATTTTTGACTGTTGGTGTAGCGACTTGCATTTGCGAATGAATTACCGCATTTTTGACTGTTGGTGTAGTGACTTGCATTTGCGAATGAATTACCGCATTTTTGACTGTTGGTGTAGTGACTTGCATTTGCGAATTAATGACCGCATTTTTGACTGTTGGTGTAGTGACTTGCATTTGCGAATGAATTACCGCATTTTTGACTGTTGGTGTAGTGACTTGCATTTGCGAATTAATGACCGCATTTTTGACTGTTGGTGTAGTGACTTGCATTTGCGAATGAATTACCGCATTTTTGACTGTTGGTGTAGTGACTTGCATTTGCGAATTAATGACCGCATTTTTGACTGTTGGTGTAGCGACTTGCATTTGCGAATGAATTACCGCATTTTTGACTGTTGGTGTAGTGACTTGCATTTGCGAATGAATTACCGTATTTTTGACTGTTGGTGTAGTGACTTGCATTTGCGAATTAATGACCGCATTTTTGACTGTTGGTGTAGTGACTTGCATTTGCGAATGAATTACCGCATTTTTGACTGTTGGTGTAGTGACTTGCATTTGCGAATGAATTACCGCATTTTTGACTGTTGGTGTAGTGACTTGCATTTGCGAATTAATGACCGCATTTTTGACGGCTTATTCATCATATAATCCAGTTTTGCTTTTCCCTTTTCCATTTTTTGGGTCCATTTGAACCCTATTTGACGTACGGTGTGCAATGTAGTTTTCATCGATGGCCAAATGTGTTTTTCCGCTATTTTCTGTGTTGGCTTGCAACAATTTTTAAACAAAAAAAACACCCTCTAAATTTTTGAAGTCTCATTGTTGGCTTTTTTACAGTTTATACGTATCATGACAATACCCCGGCATGTAAGCAGCTATGGATGGTATCAGAAAGCTAAGTTGTTTTTTCTTACTTTTGGGGTGGGTCAAAAGCCTTACATTGTAAACTTTGAATTTCAGGTAGATCTGGGGCGAATTGTTCTGGCCCTGCTCCCGGAAGACGACCAACCTCAAACTCGTCCCAGGCGTAGGCATCGTAGGCATGCAAGGCCCCAGATATTTCGAACACGTGTCACCCTTTTTGGAATGCCCGATGATGAGGTTTTAAGACGCTACCGTCTACCTCCCAAAATCATCATAGACACTCTCTCATTAATAGAAAGTGATCTTGAGCGGCAAATTGACAGTCCAACAGCAATACCACCACTGACGCAATTTATGGCGGTGTTACATTTCTGTGCCTCAGGATCATTTCAAACAACGGTGGGAATAGTGGCGGGCATCTCCCAATCCTCCTTTTCCAGGATCCTGAGGGCAGTGATGGAGGCACTTTTCAAGCACTTCCATCATTTTATTAAAATGCCTTTGGATATGGGTGCCCTTAGTGTGGCCAAGGCCAATTTTTACCAAATAGCTGGCTTCCCACACATCATAGGGGTTGTGGATGGTACTCACATACCACTTCAGCCTCCAGCACGGCTGGAGGCAATATTTAGAAACAGGAAACACTATCACTCCCTGAATGTAATGGTGGTATGTGATGCCTCCCTCCAGATCCTGTCCCTGAATGCTAAATTACCCGGAAGTGCTCATGACTCCTTCGTCATCCGGCAATCAGGGATATGGCAGAAATTAACCAACCTACAAGCTGGTGATGCGTGGCTTCTGGGTAAGTGGAGACCTTTAGTACATAACAATGTTAAGCTTGATACACAGTGTTCCTGATGTGGTCTATTTTTGTTCACAGGAGACAGTGGATACCCTTGCATGTCCTGGCTGCTCACTCCTTATTTGGCTCCCACACCAGGGCCACAAAGTGCGTATAATTCCGCACTTACAGCCACCAGGCAAGTGGTGGAGCGCTGTATCGGCCTTTTAAAAGGCCGATTCAGATGCCTCCACCGCTCTGGTGGCGAGCTCATGTATGTGCCGGATATGGTGTCGAAAATTGTGGTCCTGTGTGGGATATTTCACAACATTGCCATAAGGAGTGGTGTCCCAATGCAGCCAGAGGATGCCTTACCTGAGGATGGCCCCCCCGAGGTTGGTCGAAGGTCAGTATGTGGGGGGGCCATACGCGATGATGTGGTGGCCAGATTTTTTAGGTAAGTTTGAACAAAACTCCAGTGTTTATACCTAATGTGTTTGTGTTTTTTGGCGAACATCTAATTTATTTTTAATTTTCTCACCATCTTCTGTTTGTTCACATAATCTTTGGCACTCCAACGCTCACTACTTCCTGCTACCCTTACCAAACCTGGATCTGGTCCTTTTGGGCATATATTCTTGAACCCATATCGCAACGCCATGTTTGTGGAATCATGTTGGCATGGTCCTTCGTCAACCAGTTCTTGATTTTGTGTTTTTATTTAATTATTTCTTGGTATGTGTTGTATTTGAATTTATCACTGTGTATTTTTTTTGGGAGTGACCACTTTGTTTTCTCTGTTATGTTGTCAATAAATGTTTGAAGAGTGAAATGGTCTTCCTTTTTTGGGACGTTAACAGCAAGTGTAACCAGGTTAACACAAGTTACATTTGACTAAGGGGTAAACCAGTACTGACGCCAGTTGAGCAAAACTGAAATATGTTTTCAGCTTCCCAATCCACACCAAAAGGAAGCCTGGCCCAACCTTGGGATTTGTAAGATTGGCCTAAGCAGCTTGCGCACCAAGTAGGAACCTGGAAAATGTAGAAATCTGAAATTGACACTACACCCAAAAAGGGAAATGACATTGTTACTGTTATGTGTTTCTGGTGTCTGTTTGACATACAAAGACAAAACACAATCTAACTTTTAAAAAAGGGAAATCCTTGCAGGAACTTATGTCAGGCTAAACTATCTTGGTTTTGGTTTTTAAAAATGAGCCACAACGTATATTTGTCTTAATAAATTTATTTTGCAAATAGAACAAAAAAAAAAAAACTAATGCCGAAGGAGGCCAGACAGCCGGTCGAGGGCCACCAGAAGGCCGATTACATGGTGGCGCATCTGCCCCACAACATCCGCCACCTCTTGCCGACGCCTCTGTTCCTCTGTGGGTGAGAAAAGTGTGTGGGTTAATACAACAATAGGGACTCCACAGAAAAACATTAAAAAAAAACCAAATCACTCCTAAACCCAAAAACATAAATAAAAAGGGTGGGCTGGCAAAAATACAAGGCCTAGGTACAAATTCCCACAGGTATGATATGTGTATGCTTAAATCACCAGGAAGAGGTAAAGGCAAACCTTCACAATCAACAAAAGTCAAGCCACAAAAACACGAAGAAAGGCACGACACATGATTACATACAAACAGTTTGTGCTTTAAAAAAAAAAAAAAAAAAAAACATACCGGGAAACAAATCGGGAGCTCCGGCCAAACCTCCATGATCCTCCTCGGAGGATCCGTCATTCCCCAAAGAATGGGGCGGAGTTATGCTGGACTCCGGGGAGGGGGTAATTGGAAGAGGGGTGGGTGGAGGAGAGGGGGAAGTGGGACGGAGGGGAAGGAGGCCCGACATTTCCGGGAGAGGGTCTGGGAAGGATGGGGAGGAGTGGGGAATAGGGGAAAGATTTGGGGTGGAGTGTTGGCTGGGGGTTGGGGAGAGTGGGCGGGAACGCCGACGTTGACGGCGGAGTCTTGGCTGTCCCCCTAAAATATGTCAAATAAATTGCGTTTAGTTTATGGACAAATCCGGGCAAACAAACAAAAAAATAAAAAATAAATAAAACCAAAAAAAATAGCAGTAGAATTAAAAATTCAGAAAAAGAGGGGAAACATGCAGACGCAGATATGAGTACCAATAATAAATAGAACAGACAGGAAAACATGCAGACGCAGATATGAGTACAAATAATAAATAGAACAGACAGGAAAACATGCAGACGCAGATATGAGTACAAATAATAAATTGAACAGACAGGAAAACATGCAGACGCAGATATGAGTACAAATAATAAATAGAACAGACAGGAAAACATGCAGACGCAGATATGAGTACAAATAATAAATAGAACAGACAGGAAAACATGCACACGCAGATATGAGTACAAATAATAAATTGAACAGACAGGAAAACATGCAGACGCAGATATGAGTACAAATAATAAATAGAACAGACAGGAAAACATGCAGACGCAGATATGAGTACAAATAATAAATAGAACAGACAGGAAAACATGCAGACGCAGATATGAGTACAAATAATAAATAGAACAGACAGGAAAACATGCAGACGCAGATATGAGTACAAATAATAAATAGAACAGACAGGAAAACATGCAGACGCAGATATGAGTACAAATAATAAATAGAACAGACAGGAAAACATGCAGACGCAGATATGAGTACAAATAATAAATAGAACAGACAGGAAAACATGCACACGCAGATATGAGTACAAATAATAAATAGAACAGACAGGAAAACATGCACACGCAGTTTGCCCCACAAACACAAACATTAAAACCACAATACATAACACTTACTTGCCAGGATCTGCATGCGAAAGCATGCCAGCAAGCGGGGCGTTCGCCGTTGCAGGTCGGACCACCTGCGCTCCAGCTGCCCGATGTTGCGGCGTGATCCGAAGGACCGCAGGCGGGACCGTACCTCCGCATACGCGGAGCGCTTCTGCCGGTTGGTCATGGGTTCAGGCTGGCTGGTGATCCGGCGATCCATGACCTCCGTAAGCACCAGCAGCTCACGCCTGGTGAATGCGGAGGCTCTCATGATGGCAATGGTGTTTTTCTTAAAAATCATTTTTGATAAAGTGTGTAAAAATTTTCTGATTGGCTAATGTATTTTGGAAATTAACAGGAGCAATTTTATTGGTTAGTGTATGAGTCATGTGTTCGACAGGGCCAGAAATCTCTGGAGAGTTAGGATAGGCTTGATGCAGTGACATGCGTAAGCAAATTTAAATAAAGAAATGAACCCAGGGAAATATGCGGGGATCCACAGCAATAGTACAATTGTTTAATTGTGGTTCACATGTTTTTTGAACAATAAAAGCGAATGTTTCATCCGTACGTATTCTGCGGGTAAACACAAACACGGACAAGAGTAAAGTTTCTTGCATTGTGTTGAAAAAAAACAAACAATTAAGCTAATTGATACATTGATTGGCATGATACGATTGATGGAGGTAGGCAGAATAAAGGAGCAGGTAATCGACATCTGACAAGGCCACTTCCTGTTTATACGTGTGCGTGCGTTCCTTTCAAGCCATTTCGGGGATGTACGCTCGCTATTTCGTACGCTCGTTAGTTAGAGGAGGGGTCGTCAGAGTTTAGGGAGGAATTTTAGATGCGAACGAAAATACGAGCGAGCCATTGAATTTAAATATTTTTGTACGTACGCCTAACGTACGTGCGCCCGCTTGCGAGTGGGTCTGAATGAGGGCCAAAGATCCTTCTGAGGAATCACGGATAGGAGAGGAGTCAGTCATTCTTATGAAATTGGATGCAGGACTACTTCCAATCACAATTGAGGATGTTGATGATGATGCAGGTGTTGATGGTGGAGATTCCAGGTGCTTGGATCTAATAGAGATAAGGGAGCATCTAGGTGACACTGGACTGATTGTTAAGTTTTTAGCCAAAGTTGATGAAGTTGAAAAACACTTTTCAATTTGATGAATGCACTGCAAGTGACGTAACGGAGAGGAGGTTCCTAGATGGTTCAGGTCCTTACCTCTTACTCACTCTTGCTTGGCAAACATTACAGATGGCTTGACAACTGTTGTCCAGATTTGGGTGAAAATAATATGAGAAGAGGATTTTTTTGTCTTTTGCCCCGGCATGACAACAATGGGCTATTTCATACCATGGGCAACAACTGTTGCCTGATTTACACAAACAACATCCTCGGCATCAACATCCTCGGCATCAACATCCTCGGCATCAACATCCTCATCATCCTTGTTAGCGCCAACTACAGAAATATCCTCATCCTCCTGGTGCAATTCCACAGAAGTATCCTCGATTTCTATATCAGCATGTTGATTTGTGCTGCTCATCCCCACATTTGCAGATGGCACACAAATGGTGGAAAGAGGACCCTCTTTAAGTACAGTATTAGAAAGGTCAGGCTCACACATGGCAACCGCGGACACACTTGGACTCTCCTCAGGGATCTGTGGCTTTTCTGAGCACAAAGTTGGTCCATGTGCCTTAGCGATTTTAATTTTTTTGACACTTATAAAGGGAGAAGGGATTACATCATCATAATATGAAGAACCACCAATCATAAATAAGGGCCAAGGCTTTATCCTTTCCTTGCCACTTTGTGTAGTAAATGGCATATTGCCAATTTTTTGTTTTTCTGCAGCTTAGTTAGCTTTTAATTATTTTTCTTTAACACTGTAAAACATTGGTTGTTTGATTTTGACTTAAGCCCTTGGGCATTGGCCTTCGTAGATGATGTTGACGGCCTTGCATCGTTATCATGACTGTTGGCCGCAGCTGCAAGACTGGTATGTGATTCCTGCTCTCCTCTCAATTGATCGTCCTCCATATCAACAAACGTATACTCCGGTCTGATTGGCAGTGTCACTGAACACATTTTTTTTTAACACTGGGGAAGAGCACCCCTGAATGAGGCAGCAGCCCCTTAATGAACAGCACAACAGCACCCCTTTTTTATGGACAACAAAGCACCCCTGCTGAGTGCGGACAGACTACCTGCAGAGTCACAAATACATGGACGATAAACTGTGGCAGTGTCACTGTACAATAATAGAGCTGCTAAGTTGCACACACAAAAAAAAAAGTACTTTAATTTTTTTACGCTGGGGTAGAGCACCCCTGATTGACAGAGCACCCCCCCTGGACAACACAGCACCCTTTTACAGCCCTAGCCTGATGGACAGGACAAAAACAGCAGCAGCCACAGTTAATTGACAGGACAAGTGACAAAGCTGCTGCATCACCCACTGAAGGATGCCCCCTTTATATACTGCAGCCTAAGCCCCTTTATGGACAACACAGCAGCAGCCTTCAGGCCAAGACCCCCAACTGGACACACACACTGAGTGACTAACAGTGACTGACTACGTCTGCTAGCTTCTCTCTCCACAGCCGGAGTGAAAATGGCGGTGATCACGGGGACCTTTATATAATCCAAAAACCGCGAGAATTTGGCAGCAGGAGGATGATGCGTTTTGCCTCGTTTTCAGATCCGAGTCAGAATCTCTATATAATATACCGTCTGCAATAAGAATTGTTTTTAACCTTGTGGCATGGCTCTTTTAGATGCACATTTCTTTAATAAGGGGGCATTCTTGTTTACATGTGGAGTACAAAGGATAGTTTGGGGTCCTGGGTGACACCTAGGCAGCGGGCTTGAGGGGTAGGGTTGATTCTAGTGTTTTCTACAGAGATGGAGATGTCATGTATCTATGCAACAATTTACCAAAAGCAGCAGCATGGCCTCCAGTTCCATTCTCCCTCCCGTTGCCACATACTTGTCCCTCCTCTGACTTGGTATCATGGCTGCGGTGCTTCTTCTAAAGGTCAGACACGTGGCATCTTGGAAAATGTAAAGATGCAAGCTCCCAATGATTTCAAGCGGGTGTCAAATCTGAACTAGAATGCCTATATGATGCTCACTCTGAGCACTGCACTGTTCAAGAGTATTAGGTCTCACAACCTTGCTTCATGTTGGGTTTTCCTGCATGTTCTTGACATTGAACCTTTGCCTTTGCCCCTGACCACAGCATGCATTACTGTTTATGCATCTGAGCTTATGACCGTGACCTGTTTCCTGTCCTGAACCTGTGCCTGTGCTTTTCACCTTGTTAACATTTGGGCACTCTCTTGCTTGCTGATTTTGTATATTGCCTTGCTTCTACCAACTTCCCAAATAGCAATATCGGGGGGCAACAAGAGGGACAGGACCAGCAGTCTCTCTACAAAGAAGCCCATACCATCCTAAGGTGGTTCATTGTGAATACTAGGGGGTCTATTAGGCTCCACACCATGGCAACCTGAGTGCAAACCCTAGACTGACACAGTATCCTCTTGTCCGTGTTGTGACCAGTAACTTCTGTTGGCTCTTTAAAATATTAGCTCCATTTTCAAAAAACTGAGCTTGAAGTGGTGAGAGTACATCCCAAAAGAAATGGCATAAATGTATTCAGTAGCACGGGTCAGTATAAAATAATGGTGAGAAATCTGGAGAAGATAAGTCAATTTGGGTATCATCCATATATGGATGATACTGAAATCGCCATTTATTTTTTTTAAGATACTGTAAGTGGTATAAATAGAGAAAAGTAGAAAGATAAGAGAGTAGATATTTCATCTTTATTTGAGAGTAGATACATCAACAACAATGTGCTTTATTTGCGATCCCAGCACTGTGACGGAGAACGCAGGCTGGGATTAACATCACTGACATCTCCCACAGAAACACTGCTCATAGAAAAGCACATCATTAACAGTAACATTTCAAGAAATGTCAAAATTACTTGATGACTCAAAGGACCTGACAACAGTCCTCACCAAAGATTGACTGGCACAATGATGTTCTATTTAAAGAACTTGAACAGGACTTACCTGAGCAGCCACTTCAGATTACAGCAGAGCAAACAGTAAGTAGATATGCCAGCCTTCACCCTGAAGAAGCATTAAGCACTACCTGCCAGTAAAATTCGTTGTTCAACACATGCTTTCTTACAACAATTTCCAAAGGTAGCCTGCCTGCACCTGTCAGGTGTGAAGGTGGCTGGGGTCACTGCCAAGTACCTGGGTGCCGGCAGCAGCTCCGCTTGTGAATGTGACCAGTGTGCTGCGCGCTGTGGAAATTGGATTCTGGTTGAGTGGGAGCCACTGGGGAGCAGGCACTCTGCAGACGTAGGGTAAGGGGTTGGCCAGGCATGGATGGTGGCTGAAGGGCATATATTTTATCTTGGCCCAGATAGCTGTTTGGTGACTGGTTATGTGCTTACCAGATGTGCCACAGCTGCCTCACCCCTATCCCTCCCAGGAGGCTACTTATGAGTATGCTGTAACTTTCTCTGAAGCCCCCCAACCTACAGCAGGGGGTCTGTGTTCACTCTCCGTGGGGGAAGTTATTTGGAATATGAAGGTTTGGGATTTGTCAAAGTAGCTTGAAGGTATGTGAGTGTTGGGGGCACTAGACATACCAAGCGTATTGAAACAAACAGCTTCCACACAGGTGTAGTGATGTACTAATCCCGCCTACTTTGGTGTTGGTTCCGCCTACAGTTGATTTGGTGCCACCCACGTGAGGCCACTTCTAGAAAAGTTTCCAGGGCCACTTTTAGTTCCAAATCTGCTCCTGGCCTTGGTAAATAGAATAATCAAATAGATTTATTAAAGGGGGCAGGAGGACGTAGGTCCAGGGCGGGTCACTCTATGAAAATAAGGATCACCATAAGGATCACCATACAGTTGCAGCACAAAAAGTATTTAGCAATTTCACAGTATTTGGCAATACAGTAGTGAATATGCAATGGGCAATAATTCTTTCCAATAGTTAAACGGGCTTCTTTATTTTTGCTGCTGAAGCACCTCTTTGGATATAACTCTTAAAAATGTTATTTCTCAATTGTCTCAATATACTAGACCTTAAACACACAGTTAACATTTGAAAAACATAGATATACAGTAATAGCAACATGGATTGTTACTCAGCAGAATTAGGAAAACCTCAAAGCTGTTCAGTATTAACTCTAAAGTGCACACAAAGGGCCTGATTCATAGGCGAGTGCTCACTCTGAATCAGGGCGCTCTTTTTTTTTTTTCCAGCCTCCAGGCCGCCTGACGATGGTCGCGATTATCGGGCTTGCAGCGAAACCCTGCGGTAGGGTCTCGGCTCCCGCAAGCCCGAGTAGACTTCCTGCTCTAATAGAGCAGGAAGTCCACTACTGACATCACAAGTGATGTCAGTAGGGCCACCCACAAACGGCAGGCGTTCCTAAGGGAACGCCTGCGTTTGTGCAGCCACCCCCCCCTCCCCATCTATAAAACGGGGTGAGCTGTCAATCAACATCGACAGCCGTCTCGTCTTGTAGTGAGCCCCGGAGTGACGTAGCTGCCGTCGCTTGCTGGGGCTCGTGCATGCGCACACCGAAGGCGGCGCATGAGCAGTGGAGAACATCAACCCGCTTGCATGTGCTGTGCGCTCGTGAGCGGGTCTGAATCAGACCCTAAGGCCTGATATAGAGATTTATGCAATGCCAATATTTACACAGATTGAGCGATTTTTAGCCATTGCACATGCCCAGCGAATGATTTGCGATTACGCACACACAGAGGATTCACTTGCAAAGTGAGTGACAGGTAGTCAGCATTTGAGGAAGCTAACGGGCTTCTATGGGTAACGCCATCAGTAAGATGGCATTACCTACCGCATCCACCTCCTGGAGTACATCGCACTCCGGGGCTTGGTGCATATGAGAAATGCGGTCAAACCTGCATTTTTTCGGGGTTTTATAGCATTTCAGCAAGCCTGAGTTTCTCGACTTGCTGTATCCCGCCCACTGTGGGACTGCCTGATCTGCATCGATGTTCCCGATGTTGCACATCGTTGGACAGATATGAGAAGCAGCAATGGGCATCCCTATGTTCGGGCAAGCTTTGGAACACAATAGCATATTTTTGCAATTGCGATACGTGAGAGATTGCAGTTGAATTTGCATTACCGTATATCTCTGAATCAGGCCAAAAGTTCTGTTGTTGGAGTACTCTGTTGCTGGATGATCACTGATCTATAACATGCATGTATTTGTAATCCACAATTAGTAATAGCAATAAGCTTAGCATCTAAAGCTTTCTTGATTCTAGGAAGCAATAGCTTGGCTTTCCAATGATAAAGCACAATAGACACAGTTCCAATTGCAGTATATCACAGTTATATTCAGCACTTCACAGTAGCTATAACTCAGGGCCTGATTCAGAGCTGAACGCTCTGACCAGAGCGCTCGCTCTGAATCAGGGCCCTCCTCCATGAAAATGGAGCGGCCTCCTGGACGCTCGTATAGCTGTGGGTGACCACCCACAGCTATAGTGAGCGTCCATGATGATGGTCGCGATGGTCTTGACCATCGCGACCATCGGACTTGCGATGGAGACCCTGCGGTAGGGTCTCCCTGCCACAAGCCCTGGAGTGATTTTGGCTCTATCAGAGCCAAAATCACTCCCACTGACATCACTAGTGATGTCAGTGGGGCAGGCTTCAGACGGTAGGCGTTCCCATGGGAATGCCTCCGTCTGGCAGGCACGCCCCCGGCACGCCCGCCAAAGGGGGCGTGCTGTCAATCAACATCGACAGCACGCCCCCTTTGGTGCGAGACCTGGAGCGATGGAAAGCCCGTCGCTCCCCGGGTCTCGCGCATGCACACGATGGAGCTCCCTCAGTAGCTTTCAAACAGTTCTCGATAGCACCTAATCAATTCTGAGTAGCACCTCAATAGAGACATCTCCCTTTTTTAGCTCCTTTACTCACTAATAGCCTCAACGGATCTCAACTTTGGCTGCCAGTACTGACACACTGTCTCTGGCTCTAATTCTCATCTGGCACTTCTGTAGCGGTCACTTAGCGCACCATCAGCGGGTACTCAGTGGCTTCTGTCACCTCACTGATTAATCGATAATGCTTTGCTTTTGCCTCTCAAAACAGCAGTTTTGGCGTGTAACTGCAGTGCCGTTACAAGGCTCTATGCTGTCCTGTACCGGCCCCACCTCCTAAACCAATGACATCATGCCCTTGGGATGAGGCTGCTGGTTCCAGTAAATAGAGCACTGCCCAGAGCTTCCTTGGCTCCACAGGCTGCAGGGATGCTCCTGTTGGCTCTGCAGTAGCGCTAGTGGCTGCAGGGTGTCGTTACAGTCAACCTGAAAGCTACAGGAACCGTGGGACACCTACAGTGCCGCCCATAGGGTCCTGAGCCCAGTGCTGTGGCACTGCTTGCACACCACTAGTTACGGCCTTGCGTAACTCCCCCACCTCCTACATTGCAACATCCATTGGCTTCTGTGAGACCACGACGCATCACATATCAAGATGCACCACCTGTACATGCCTTTTTTTCATGACATCAAAGGTATTTCAGGCACTGTGACTTGTCTTTTTCAGTGACACTATGGGACTGATTCAGAGATGGACGCAGTAGCACAGACGCTGTGTCTTTTCATGGAGCAGCTGTGCTACATAATGCAAAAGCCGCAGGAAGTGTATTTAGTAAAAATACATCCACTGCTGGGTTCTCTGCTCTGATGTCAGAGGACACAGCATAGGATCACCTGTGTGACCATCAGACATCTGAATAACCCTCAGGTTGCTCAGGATGTCTGGGAAAATCACGCTGCCGGGGCCAGTGATGCTGCAAGCACGCAGCCACTGGCTTCGGCATGCCCAGAAACAGGGCCAACACCCCTGCATTTTCTGGGACGCTCCGTGTTGTCCCTTGTCAGCGCACCCCCAAATGGCAGCAGTATGTCAATCATACTGCAGCATTTGGGACATCACAGCACCTTATCTGCACATGTGCAGTGGGGCTTCTGCGCAAGAGCAGATTTAGAACCATTGGAGATGTGTGTAAATATCAGGTTTATGTACATCTCTGTCTCTACAGTGTACTCAGCACTCATTACATATCATCCATTAAGCCTTGGCAGCAGAACAGAAAATGAGAAGTATCAGGTCTTAATTCATCCTAATTCAAGATTAGCTCCCATCTCAGAAGCAAGGCTGGGTAATTATTTCATTATTCTCTTTTACAGTGGTGGATTCCTATAAATATCATTCAGATTAAATAAGTTACAAAAGTTTTGTACATCTCGCAAAGTATTATATTATCTCATTACAGCAATCAAATCCTGAGAATATCACATGCCTACTGGTGCCTTCCTTTACTCTCCAGCTTTATTATTAACAAAGTATAATTTTGTCCGTATTCTAATTAAATAATATAAGTAATGAGTTATAGCATATTCATTAACATTTTTATTGCTGCTTGTAGTTTAGCCAAGTCACGTTACCATAGCAGCAGTATTTTACATGGTCACTGACGGGCATTCCTCCAAATTAAATGTCATAGGAATAAGGGTCGTACACCCTTGAGTTACATTGATGGCTTTACGAAAGCATTAATAATAGATGTATGGTTAATATTAGGATTACAGTCAACTGTCAAGAAAAGGCAGTGCCAACCACAAACTATACCCTGGACTTCCTTTAGCAGAAGCCCTCTGCTTAGATTTAATATACACTAGAAGCGTTTTCCCTGTATTACTTCTAGCTGTGCTCACTGTCTAAGGTAAATGAGTCACCTGCACACTTATGGGCTGTTGTAGAATGCGCACATGGCAGTTTGGGTAGAGCATCTTGAGAAAAATTCATGGTGCACATGCCCATAAAAGTGCCAATTTAAGCTTAATTGCACCAGAAGAGTTCAAACGAGAGATGGTGCTCTAGCAGGGCCGTAACTATGGGTGTGCAAGCGGTGCTGATGCCCAGAGCCTTGGAATGGCACCCTGCAGCCAGATTCTCAGCAGCAGTGCCACCCGGAGCATCCTTAGGTTGGATAAGTACACACTGCCCTTACAGCCCTCCAGGGCATCCTCAAGATGCTCCTGGCATTGCTGTCATTCCCGGCAATGGTGGCCCCACTCCCTCTGAATGACAACATGATATCATGCGCTCATGCTGGCTGAGTACAGTAAGTCTGTAAAGCATCCTGAGACCATTCATGTGTGGGGTTGCTTTTCAGCCAAGGGAGTGGGATCACTCCCAATTTTGCCTAAGAACACAGCCATGAATAAAGAATGGTACCAAAACATCCTCCAAGAGCAACTTCTCCCAACCATCCAATAACAGTTTGGTGACGAACAATGCCTTTTCCAGCATGATGGAGCACCTTGCCATAAAGCAAAAGTTATATCTAAGTGGCTCGGGAAACAAAACATCGAAATTTCAGGTCCATGGCCAGAAAACTCCCCAGACCTTAATCCCATTGAGAACTTGTGGTCAATCCTCAAGAGGCGGGTGGACAAACAAAAACCCACAAATTCTGACAAACTCCAAGCATTGATTAGGCAAGAATGGGCGGCCATCAGTCAGTATGTGGCCCAGAATTTGATTGACAGCATGTCAGGGCGAATTGCAGAAGTCTTGAAAAAGAAGGTTCAACACTGCAAATATTGACTTAATGTAATTGTCAATAAAAGCCTTTGAGACTTATGAAATGCTTGTAATTTTACTTCAGTATACCATAGTAACATCTGACAAAATGGTCTAAAAACACTGAAGCCGCAAACTTTGTAAAAACCAATAACTGTGTCATTCTCAAAACTTTTGGCCATAGCTGTAGGTTTAATCTAATGAAATGACCCAGCTTTTACAAACAATGAATATAAAATTGCATGTAAAAAACATGAGCAACCAACATTAAATTAAATAAATAGAGAGTATTGGAAATCCTTTCTCAAACCATACCCTTACCTAAGAAAAATAATGTTTGACTTGAAGACTGGAATGAAAAAAAGTGAATCAACACAGGACTTATGTTAACCTCTCTTCCCATAATACTATCATGCTTGCCTACTCTATCAGGATGTCCAGGAGACTGACTAATTTCATTGAGCTCCCCAGACTCCAGGAGAGTTGCTCACCCTTTCGGATCCCATCCCATGTACCCAGGGGTTAAAGTGGGCTGGAACAGGGTGGAACTGCATTCCGTCACTTCTATTTGGAGACGGAAACAGTTCCGCCTCCTCCGACCCACCATAGCCCGGGTCACCGCAGGAAGGCTCCATTTGCCGGGCAGCCGCTGAGATTTTGTTACCAGCTGGCGCCCAGCTCCCTCCCTGCAGCCCCAGTGGCAGCTACAGGCTGGAGCTCACTCCTGAGCTCCAGCTCCCGGCTCCCACAGTGCACTATGGGAGAGACGTCAGCTCCCGCAGTGCACTATGGGAGAGATGTCATGACGTCTCTCCCATAGCTAAGAGGAGCAGCCACATGGACCAGACTGCAGTGGATGCGGGAGCGGGGCTTAAGGTAAGTATTAGTTTTTTTTATTAAGCGGCTTCACTATAGGGGGCACTACTCAGGGGACACTACTATTGGGGGCATTACTCAGGGGACTTTACTACTGGTGGTATTACTCAGGGGGCCCTACTACTGGTGGTATTACTCAGGGGGCCCTACTACTGTGGACATTACTCAGGGGGCACTATTACTGGGGGCATTACTATTGGCATTATTCGGGGGGCACTACTACTGGGGGAATTACTCAGGGGGCACTACTACTGGGGGCATTACTCAAGGGGCACTACTATTGGGGGTATTACTCAAGGGGCACTACTACTGAGGGAAATACTCAGGGGGCATTATTCAGGGGGCACTACTACTGGGGGCACTACTCAGGGGGCACTACTACTGGGGATATTACTCAGGGGGCATTACTCAGGGGGCACTACTATTGGGGCATTACTATTGGGGGCACTATTACAGGAGGATTACTAATGGGGACATTGCATAGGGGCACTGCATTAGGGGGGCTCTGCATGAGCGGCACCACTACTGAGTGCACTGCATAAGGGGCACTACCACTACTGTGGGCTCTGCATAAAGGGAACTACCGCTGTGGGCACTGCATAAGGGGCACTACCACTACTGGGAGCACTGTATAAGGGGCACTACTGCTGTGGGCATTTTATAAGAGGCACTACTACTTTGGGCATTATGTATAAGGGGCACAAATGGCATTGTGTAAAAGGGGCACTGCTGTGTGTCATACATGAATAAGGGACGCCTAATATAGGTAGGTTTTATCTGTGGGTTTTTGTGCCTAGAATACGCCTGATGCAAGTGATGATGTTGGCTCGTATCAAGCCAGCTGTATGAATAAGATGTAGACCATACTTGCGTATTCTCTCGGAACGGCCGTGAGGCTCCTGAAAATCAGGTGGCTCTCCCAGCTGGCCAGAAAGGTGGATAAGTCTCCCAGAGTCTAACGCCCCTAGACCCGCCTGCTTCTGCTAAGCCCTGCCCTGTGTATTGCCGACCTGGCTGCCTCCTCCCGGAGGAGGCAGCCAAAAGGTTGGCAAGTATGGGGCGGACACATCACAAGATTTGTACTACTCTGCATACTGGTGAATATATAGGCATTTTCTTCTGTGCACACCATGCAGGAGCACATGCCCTGGAATTCCAAGTCAGCACCAGGCCCTTAGTGTCTGCAAAATACCCGCAGGTCTGCCCTGTGCTGCACAGCATTAACAAGCTGAATTTCTCACTTTCTTTAATGTTAATCATAAGAAAGACAATTTAGTACTTGGCAAACTTCACACAGCTATAAAGATAAAGTGCTTTCCAAGTGCTCTCGTTTTTATAATGAGAAAGTGACAGTCTAAAAATACGAGATAATCCTTCAAGAACATTGCAGCAGGACGTTTAAACCTCAAAAGACAGCAATTGCCATGATGAACTCGTTTTGGAAAAAAAGTAAGAGAATTAGCTTGCACCTTGCTATGTTAAACATATTAAAATCCTAGCTAATAGTTATATGCATAAGAGAGTCAGAATTTCTAAATAGTCAAATTGGCATGTATCTCCCAAAGCTTCTGGCAAACCATCAGGTTACCATGATGCCATGTAAGGAGACAGTAGTAAGAAGTAGGTGCAACTGTGCATATATACAGTAGATGAAGGGGCAACTAGTCATCACGTGGGTCCTGATGCTACAGAACAGGGGCGGACCTAGACTCTTGTTTTAGGGGGGCGGTGTGTGTGTGTGTGTGTATATATATATATATATATATATTAGAGATGTACGCCGACCCCCGTGTTTTGGTTCTTATTCCTCGGTGTTTTGTTTCTTTGTTTTGGATCTTTACTTTTTCCAAAAAATTATATAAACAGCTAAAACAACATAATTTGGGCCTGTTTTTGTTCCTACAGTATTATTAACCTTAATAATAAGAATTTGCAGGCATTTCCATGCATTTTTAACCACCTCACAGCTCACAATATTGATTTCACTATTTTTCACCAATATAGGCCAAAGGCTGCAGCAAGCTGGCTGGCTAAAGTAAGCAACAGAGCGGCACAAACGCATGGCAGTTTAAAAAAATATAGGACATCTATGAAACATTGCCACACAGCAGTGGCAGACAGGATGGCAGTTTAATAACCTATGATGTCAGTCGGCAATGCCCCAAACTGTGCAAAATGTAAAGAAAAGAGGTGCAAGATGGAATTGTCCCTCCCACCCACCCTTATGTGGGATATTAAAAAGGACATGCACAGTTTACCAAACCAAGCACTTTAGCCAGTAGGACTGACACTTTCGTGCTGAGCTCCTTGCTTTGTATGGGCCCCCACAAACATTTTTTGGAAGGACTACCTTCAATTATTAAGGAGGAGGTTGATGATGAGGGTGTTGGTGGTGGAGATTGCATGTGCTGGTCCAAACTGCTGGTAGCTGATACTGGACTGCTTGTTATTAATTTACAAATTATTATAATTTTGTTAAACAAATTGCATGAACTCACTGCAAATGACGTAACAGGGAGGAGGTGCCTAGATCATTAATGTCCCTTCCTCTGCTAACTTTGGCTTTACAAATGGAACAGATGCCTTGACAACTGTTGTCAAAATTTAGATTAAAATAATTCCACACCCAAGACGTGGCTTTTCTGGCTTTCTTTTTATCATGAGCAAGAACTGCTGCCACTGGTGGCTGATTTACGCAAACAACATCCTCATCATCAACATCCTCATTAGCATCAGATAGGACACAAATTTCCCCCTCATCCTCCTTTTGCACTTCCTCCACACTATCATCCTCATTTTCTATTATTTCACCATCTAACACTAGCACAGCCGTCATGGCGTCAGTGATCCGCTGTGAAACTGGGTGACAGCTGTTATACTTACTTCCTCTATCAAAGGACTGTTTAATAGTCAATTGTTTTTTTAAATTACTACTATAAGTAGTCTTCTTGGTCCCTTTCTGGGATGAAGATCCACCCGCAGCAGCAGCAACAGGCGTATAACTCAAGGATCCTTCTGAGGAACCACGGACAGGAGAGGAGTCAGTCATTCTTATGAAATTGGATGCATCACTACTTCCGATCACGATTGAGGATGTTGATGATGATGCAGGTGTTGGTGGTGGAGACTGCAGGCAATTGGATCTAGATAGAAGGGAGCAGCTAGGTGACACTGGACTGATTGTTGTTTGTTTTTTTGTCCCCAAAGTTTCAGAATTTTAAATCCCCTTTCCAATTTGATGAATGCATTGCAAGTGACATAACAGGGAGGAGGTTCCTAGATGGTTAAGGTCCTTTCCTTGACTCACTGTTATATGACAATGGTTACAAATTGCTTGGCAAAGGTTGTCTGGATTTGGGTGGAAATAATTCAACACATGAGAAGTGGATTTTTTGGTCCTTTGCCCAGGCATGGCAACAATGGGATTTTTCCCACCACAACTGTTGCCTGATTTACAGTTTTTACACAAACATCCTCGGCATCAACATCCTCATCATCAACATCCTCATCATCCTTGTTGTTATCACCAACTACAGAAATATCCTCCTCATCCTCCTGGTGCAATTCTACAGAAGCATCCTCGATTTCTACGTCAGCATGTTGACTTGTGCTGCTCATCCCCACATTTGCAGAGGGCACACAAATGGTGGAAGGAGGATCATCTTCAAGTACTTTATTAGAAAGGTCATGTTCACACATGGCAACCACAGACACACTTGGACTCTCCTCAGGGATCTGTGACTTTTCGGAGACAATTTAAATTTTTTTTGTACCTCTCCTACAAGCAGAAGGGCTTAAATCATTACAACTAGAACCACCAGTCATAAATAAAGGCCAAGGCCTCCTTTCCTTGCCACTTTGTGTAGTGAATGGCATATTGCCAATTTTTTGTTTCTCTAAAGCCGACAACTTTAGATTTTTTTTCTTTAACAGGGTAAAAGTTGATCTTTTTACATGGCCTGACTTAAGCCCTGGCACATCAGCCTTCATAGATGATGTTGACGGCCTTGCATCGTCATCATGACTGCTGCTGGCAGCAAGACTGGTTTGTGGATCCTTCTCTCCTGTCATGTGATTGTCCTCCATACTCACTGCGGTCTTACAGCAGTGTCACCAAGCAATTATAGCATAGCCAAGTTGCAGCTAATGCATACAACCACACAAAAAAAAAAATATATTTTTAAAACTGGGGAAGAGCACCCCTGAACGAGGCAGCAGCCCCTTGATAAATGACAGATATAGCAATCCTGCGCAACTACATTGCTGATAAGTGTGGCTAACGTGCACACACAGAATTTTTTTAATTATTTTTTTGCACTTGGGGGGACAGCACCCCTGATGGAGGCAGCAGTTCCTTGATAAACGACAGATATAGCAATCCTGCGCAACTACATTGCTGATAAGTGTGGCTAACGTGCACATACACACACAGAAAGAAAAAGATTTTTTTTTTTTGCACTTGGAGGAGAGCATCCTTGAATGAAGCAACAGCCCCTTGATAAACGACAGATGCAGCAATCCTGCGCAACTACGTTGCTGATAACTGGCTAATGCGCACACACATACACACAGAAAAAAAATATTTTATATTTTTTTGCACTTGGGTGGGGAGCACCCCTGAACAGCAGCAGCCCCTTAATCAGTTGAAAATGGCCATAGCATGTGAAAAATCGCCCCGTGTATGGGGGCCTTAAAGCTAGGTACACACTATAAGATGTATCGTACAATAGTGCTCGTAGTGTGCCGGTTTGCAACAGTATGACATACCGGAACTTCGTTCAAGCACTAAATTTTTTTTTTATAGCTTCAGCATCCACAGACTGTAGTAGGGCAGAGGTGTGGTTTGAGTGCTAAGCGGGGAAAGCTGTTGCATTCTCCGGAGTTCTGCTGTGCCACCTGCATGCCTGCCCCAGGTGTTGTTAACATGAAGAGCCCTGCTGTGCCACTGCTCTGGAGCTCAGCTAGCCCACCCCCGGCAATGGGACCTGCTGTGCTGCCCACCCCATCAATGCCGATGCTCCGGCACCCCGCTGTTCCGCCAGCTTGCCCCCGGCAATACTACCGTGTGAAGCCCTGTTGTGCTGCCTGCCCCCAGCAATGCTGTTGCTCCGGAGCCCTTATGTGCTGCCTGCCCATTCTTGGCAATGCTGACATGCGGAGTCATAGGCAGATGGACACACTGTTAGAAAATGCAGGTGGCGCTACCATATGCAGCCCGCCTTCCTCCTCTCCTCTTGTGCCGGGAACCAACGCAAATGGATGAGGAGCCATATGAAGCAACCTGACAGCCCTGAAGAGAGAAGGTAAGGAGTGGGGGTGGCGCTGTTGTGAGACAGGGCACAAGGGCAGGATGGAGGTGCTGGAGGTTAAACAGAGCATGGGGGCAGTATGGTGGAACTTGAGGGAGATAGCGCAGGATGTAGGTGCTGGAGTGAGACAGGGCACGAGGGCAGGATGGAGGTGCTGGAGGTTAGACAGGGCATGAGGGCAGTATGGTGGAACTTGAGGGAGATAGGGCAGGATGTAGGTTCTGGAGTAAGACAGGGCACGAGGGCAGGATGTAGGTTCTGGAGTAAGACAGGGCACGAGGGCAGGATGGAGGTGCTGGAGGTTAGGCAGGGCATGAGGGCAGTATGGTGGCACTTGAGGGAGATAGGGCAGGATGCAGGTGCTGGAGGGAGACAGGGCATGCGGGCTGGATGGTGCTGCTGGACAGAGACAGGGCATGAGGGCAGGATGGTGGCACTGGAAGGAGACAGGGCATGAGGGCAGGATGGTGGCACTGGAAGGAGACAGGCCATGAGGGCAGGATAGTGGCGCTGGATGGAAACAGCATGAGGGCAGGATGGTGGTGCTGGATGGAGACAGGGCATGAGGGCAGGATGGAGGTATTGGAGGTTAGACAGGGCATGAGGGCAGTATGGTGGCACTTGAGGGGAATAGGGCATGAGGGCGGGATGGAGGTGCTGGACAGAGACAGGGCATGAGAGCAGGATGGTGGCACTGGAGGGAGACAGGGCATGAGGGCAGGATGGAGGTGCTGGAGGGAGACAGGGCATGAGGGCAGGATGGAGGTGCTGGAGGGAGACAGGGCATGAGAGCAGGATGGTGGCACTGGAGGGAGACAGGGCATGAGAGCAGGATGGTGGCATTGGAGGGAGACAGGGCATGAGGGGAGGATGGTGGTGCTGGATGGAGACAGGTCATGATGGCAGGATGGAGGAACTAAAGGGAGACAGGGCAGGATGGTGGCACTTGATGGAAACAGGGCTTGAGGGCAGGATGGAGGAGCTATAGGGTGACAGGGCAGGTTGGTGGCACTTGATGGAAACAGGACATGATGGCAGAATGGTGGAACTGGAGGGAGACAGGGCAGGATGGTGGCGCTGCAGGAAGATGGGGCAGGAGGGTGGCACTGGAGGGAGACAGGGCAGGATGGTGGCATTGGAGGGAAACAGGGCAGGATGATGGTAATGGAGGCTGGAGAGACCCAGGAGGCAGGAGGTGACACAGGAATCATGAGTCTAGTTCAACTTCTGATGATGACATTGGATATATTTCTACACAAATATAGGCATCTTCCGGACCATGTGATCGCCTACATGAATACTGAATACCGGCTGAAGACACTATCTACCCAGGGAGGATCAATTTCACCAGAGGTTCCCCGTTGCAGAGAAACCACCATATAGGTAAGGTGTATTTGTAATGGAATGGAGAGGAATATATCCAGAGTAACAAGAAATGGGCTATGTGCCATGCAGACACGCCCCTTGTGACGCATGACCACACCTATTTTTCCCACTTGCCTGATATTGGCGCTTTCATGTTCTTACAACTTGCACCGCTGCCTCCACTTCAAAATTTTCCATACCCCCCACTTCAAAATTCCCACTTCGACCACTGTCGTACAATATATCATTTCAGCGCGGATAGTAGCGATATGTTGTATGCATTGTACTGTGGGTAAGCAGGATCCATCATTCCCGGCCGTTATCCCTTCCTGCACGTCAGATGGGATGATGTGTAATGAATGATGTGGTTCTTTTACATGAAGCATGTAACAATACAATGTGTCAATATGCCGTATCGTGCAGTGAGCGATGTATCATTACATTGTTCGCCACATAGCTGGGTTGCACCATCGTATGGTGTTTACCAAGCTTTAGACTACAGGTGAATGTTCACATGGATTTCAGATTGCTGGAAGCAACTGTAATTGCGACCTCTTTAGGTGCGCTCTCTGTGCATAGATTTCCGTGTGTTGTTGATTTGCGTTCTTGTATGCCTGGAGAGAAGGAAATGGGGCAGGTGTAGGCTGAGTAATGAAAGGACATTTTAATGTAACTGTGACACAGTTCTCTCTTATGACACTTTATTACCTTATTATATTGTGTGCAAACTTATCATGTGGCCTCAGCATTCACTACTAGCTCTGTTAGTCCACATCTCTATGTTATGGTGGTTTGGCCATTTGTATCGATGGCGGTTGGAGAATGATTGTCCAAACTACTGCATAGCAAAAAAACAGAGGTTTTTGTTATGTCAGCAAAACCACTATTTAGTAAATTTACCCTGTGTGTTAAAGGAAAATCTCCTCTTTCTGGAATCACATCTCTTTGTTTCGGACGATTTCGGATTTTCACCATTCCAGAAAGATGTGTCATAGACACCCCAAACATTTACAGAGGTGCTGAGTGAAACAGCGTTCTTATTAATTGAATTTATTGCTAATGAATAAATGCAGACAGCTCGTCCATACTCTTTCAAACAACAGTCTATAGACAGGAACAAACTACTCTTAAGTTCACATATTGCTGTAATAATGGGAAGAAGCTGACTTTATGTTCAATCTCTGAAAGAACATCTATTAGATGGCCAAACAATGGATTGTATGTAAGGTAAGAGCATCATTATATTGTACCTAGAGTGTAGGTGTATGATGCAAGCGATATCTGCTGGATGCAAGGTTAATGATGTATTGACCAAACCCTTGAAAAGTAAAAGAAAATGTATTCTGTTAGCAAATATGATTTTGTATTATATTCTGCATGCAGAGGCACCATACACAGGTTTTGCTATATTACATGGTTTCCTGTAGTAAAAGGAAATAAAAGCATACTCGAAAAAGCAGCAAGAGAACAAGTACCATACAATGGGCAGATTATCATTAAAACAGGAAGACCATAATTTGTATAAAGAAAGAATTAAATAAATTGATTTTATATAAAATATATTGTCAGGATTCTGCCTGGGATCAGCCTCTACTCACCACAGTGCCGATTTCCCCTGACTAGCTGCGCGGTCAGATGTCAGGTGCAGCGGCGGGTAACATGCTGAGTATTATCCCCGGGGCCCTGTTGACTTCCACTCAATCCTCCATATCAGAGTTCCCATGGCGGCGGTCATGGCGGCGGTCTCACCTGACCAGACCCTCCACCAATGGTAGCATGGTCACCTCTCAGCTGACTCTCTCCTCCAATGGACAGCTACCTAAGGGTATAAAGCAGGACTCCAGGAAACAGGAAGTCGCCTGAACAACTTCTTTTCTCCAGTAGCTGTTAGCTTCAGATCGCTGTTCCAGGCTCCACGCTGTTGTATCATCAGTACGCTTCACCAATCTCTATGATATTCTCCAGTGATATTCAGCATCGGTCACTACCGATATTCTCCAGTGATATTTAACATCGGTCACTACTGATATTCTCTAGTGATATTCAGCATTGATCACTACCGATATTCTCCAGTGATTTTTAACATCAGTCACTACTGATATTCCCCAGTGATATTCAGCATCGGTCACTACCGATACTCTCCAGGGATATTCAACATCACTACCGATACTCTTCAGTGTTATTCAACATCAGTCACTACCAATATTCTCAAGTGATATTCTACATCGGTCACTACCGATACTCTCCAGTGATATTCTACATCAGTCACTACCGATATTCTCCAGTGTTATTCTACATCGGTCCATACCGATATACTTCAGTGTTACTACATCGGTGATTACCGATATTGTCCACTGATACTCTCCAGCCACTCAGTTGTCTTTCTTATCTATCTGTAAGTTGCTAATTCCTGGGACCCTGATCAGGGGGCCGCAACCTGCTCATTGGGCGCAGCAAACCCCATATCCCAATTGGATGGGTCACTGGTGAAAACCACCAATGAGTTAGACTCTGCTCCTCTGTTCAGGTCTTGTCAACACCCAGAATTAGCTGATGAGGAAGTCATACTTACTTCCTCCTCGTCTGCTACTGCCTCACCTCCTAGTTACCCCAACTCCCAGGCCTCTAACAGGGAACCTCAAAGGCCAGGTTGTGACAGTTTGTTCAGGCCAAAATGGATGCCGAGGGTCTCCAAGGTGCCGGGGCAATACAGAACTTTTCCTCTCGTATAGAGAATCAAGAAGCAGCTCAGCAACAGGTGGCAGACTATCTTCAGGAACTTTCTACTCAATTACTATTCAGTCCACCCTAGCTTCAGTGGTTCCACCTTCTTCCATAACTATACCAGTAAATTATACCAGTAAAGTCTCGTCTTCAATTACCTACTCCCTATCGTTTTGATGGTAATCCTAGACTCTGCCGTGGTTTCATTAACCAGTGTGAGATCAAATTTGAATGAGTGCCTCGGAAATTTTCCACGCCAAGATCAAAAGTAGCCTATGTTACTTCTTTACTCTCCGGATCTGCTCTGGAATGGGTCTCTCCTTTGTGAAACGTGCGGACACCTTGGTCTCCAATTATGAAGATTTAATTTGTTCTATTAAAAGGATCTTCGATGAACCAGGCAGGTCTATTTCTGCCTCTTCTGATATTCTATGGATTTGCCAGGGCTCACATCATGGGTCAGTACGTGGTCCAGCTTCAAACCATTGCATCCGAGCTGGAATGGAATGATGGAGCTCTTAGGGCTGCTTTCTTACATGGTTTGTCTGAAAAATTGAAAGATGAGTTGGCTTTGCGAGACCTACCTGATTCACTCTCAGAATTAATTTCTCTCTGTATTAAAACTGATCTTCGTCATAGAGAAAGACAGTCAAGTAAGTGGCAAGAGGATTGTAGAAAGGATCGTCCTATATCTACCAATATGAATCCTTCTTTACCACCCAAGGATGAATCTATGCAGAAAAACCAATCTCGTTTGACAACAGCAGAGCGGACTCGCCGTATCCATGATAAGCTTTACATTTACTGTGCCACTCTGGGATATTTCATTGGCGATTGTCCTCAGCTCTCGGGAAATGGGAAACCCTGACCGGTTCTAGGAGCGTCCAGTTGGGGGTCCTATCTAACTCCTCTCACTTAGTTGATTCTTTGTTGCCTGTCAAAGTCTGTGCAGAGTCCCGCACTAAGATAATTAATGCTTTAATTTACTCTGGAGTAGTGGGTAACTTTATGTCAGAAACTTTGGAGCGTGAACTTAAGATTCTGCTTAAACCACTTCCACAGATGTTGGCTCTGTCCGCTGTCAACGGCAGTACTATCCTGGGAGGTACCATAACGTCAGTTTCGCTACCTGGTTTGCTCAGTATAGGTGCTTTGCATCAGAAAGAAATTGAGCTTCTAGTTCTACCCAAGTGTACTCATGTTCTAGTTCTTGGATTGCTTTGGCTCCAGACACATTGTCCTACTATTGATTGGTCTACTATGCATAATCTGGCATAGGGACCCAATTGCCATCAGAAATGTTTTCCAAGAGTAGTTCCTTTAAGGACTTATTAAACTACTCCTGAGATCTCTTCTTGCACAGCTCCAGTTTCTGTGGGTAAAAGTTATAAAAAGACCCTCAACTGCCCGAGTCCTACCAATAATTTTTTGATGTTTTTTTGAACAAGCCGCTGATAAACTACCTCCTCACTGCCCATGAGATGGTGTCATTGAATTGGCGCCTGAATTCAGTCCTTGAAACTGCGGTCATGTCTGATTAAATCAAAGAAAACTTAGCCAAAGGGCTCATTCGGCCATCTACGTATCCCGCTGGAGCGGTTATTTCTTTGTGGAAAAAGAAGGATGGGGGCCTTAGACCTTGTATCCACTACCATGAATTAAACAAGATCACTGTGAGGAATCGGTATGCTCTTCCTCTCATTTCTGAACTCTTCGATAAGGTGCATGGTGCCACCATCTTTACCAAACTAGATCTTTGAGGGGCCTAAAACCTGATTGAGATAAAGGAAGGCGATGAATGAAAGACTGTGTTTAATATTCGTGATGGCCACTTTGAGTATTTAGTGATGCCTTTTGGCCTTTGAAATGCCCCAGCAGTCTTTCAGGGTTATGTGAATGAGATTTTTCAGGATATTATACTGTAGTGGTCTATCTGGGTGATATTTAGATTTTTTGAAGAGACATCCAGTCTCACCATCTTCAAGCCCATCACCTTTTTTGAAAAATGTTAAGTATATTTCTGAAAAACCTTCTGTGCCATTTCTTGGTCATATCATTTCAGGGGAATCCTTACAGATGGATCGAGAAAAGCTGAATGACATTCAACCTAATTCTTTCAAAGCTGTTCAATGGTTCCTTGGTTTATCAAACTACTACCGAAGGTTTATCCACAACTTCTCCACCATAGTGGCTCCCATTACAACACTCACGAAAAAAGGAGCTAATCCTTCTCGGTCGCCATCCACTGTAGCCGCCTTAAAGACTCTCAAACAGGATTTCTCTTCTGCTCCTATCCTGTATCAACCGGATTTAAATAAACCTTTTACAGTTGAAGTAGATGCCTCCTCAGTCAACATGGGAGCCATGTTCTCAAATAGCTGTGGATGAACGGAATCATCCCTGTGGATATTTCTCCTGCAAGATTTCTCCAGCAGAAAGTACCTACGCTATTGGTGACCAGGAATTATTGGCCATGAAACTTGCACTCGAAGAATGGAGACATCTTTTGGAAGGAGCCAAGTTCCCGGTAACTACTTTTACAGATCACAAGAATCTGCTATGTTTGAAGATGCTCAATGTCTTAATTCCAGACAGGCCTGCTGGGGTCTCTTTTCCAGGTTTAATTGCAAGGTCCTATTTTGTCTGGGAGTACAGAACTGGCAAGCTGACGCTCTCTAGATCCTTTTTACCTCTGGATGTAGATGAAAATCAACATAAAAAATTCTATTCTTAGTCCTTTAGTGTTTGCACACACTTAAGTTAGTTCTGTTCCTCCTCCAGATGAAGTCTTTGTGGCTCCCAGTCTTCATAAAAAATTACTTACTTGGGAACATGCCTCTCTATTTGCAGGTCATTCTGGCATTCATAAAAATTTTAAACTCCTTCAATGTTCCTACTGTTGGCCGTCCATGAAAGAGGATGGTGGTACTAGTGTCATAGTAATGTTACAACCTCCTATGTATATGATGTGTCCCTGAATATATGTACTTTACAGTGATTGGATGCAATGATATCAAGACTCTACTCAGTAGATCTTCAAAAGGGTACTTTACTTATGTAAGGAAACGCACAAAATAGAACAATCTAAAATCAATCAAGCTAAGAGGTCAGCCGACCAATGCATACAAATGACACCGTTAACCAGTATCTATCCTAATACTGGGTAATTTAGGGAGCCCCTGCATTACCCTCGCATACCACTCCACGCCACCAGGGCATCCATAACTTAAATACCCATCCACAAGTACACAGACTACCTTAAAATACCACAGCGGGATGCCGCTTAGAAATCCTTAAACAGATACACAGACTGTCAGATTATAATCATTAATACGACGCAGTGCAATGCCATTACCTACTTTCAGCACCACTCGACACGAGGGTACCTGTGCCCAGGTGACTGAAGTACTTGCTTACTTAGAGTATCTCAGCTGCATTCCAGACTAATTAAGACTCTATACCTTTCACACCATCTTCTTTCACTCCAGATGCATACTATTTGTGTTTTTGTGTGTATTATCCATCAGCTTGTGCTGCACTGATCATTGACATTTGTAATTGGGATACTGGTTAAAGGTGTCATTTGTATGCATTGGTCAGCTGACCTCTTAGCTTGATTGATTTTAGATTGTTCTATTTTGTGCGTTTTTCGCATATAAGCGTCCTTTTGAAGATCTACTGAGTAGTTTTGATATCATTGCATCCAATCACTGTAAAGTACATCTATTTCAGGGTCACATCATATACATAGGAGGTTGTAACATTACTGTGACATTAGTACCACCTGATCATCATAAGCACATGTAGAAATATGGGTGAGCGCAGTTACTCTTCTTTTCACTAATTGTATCAGAGGCCTTAGGCAACTCTGTTTTACGTGCAGCACACCCCACTACAACTAACCTCTCCAGTGTGCAAGATTATCAAGATTTCTTATCCATTTCTAAGTTACCCTCCTCTAAGGGTCACAACATGAATTGGGTAGTGGTGAACTGATTTTATAAAATGGCTCACTTCATACCTCTGATTGGTCTCCCTTCAGCACCACAATTAGCCAAAGTCTTTCTTTATGAAATATTCATCTGCATGGCCTACCTAAAGAAATCGTGTCTGACCGTGATGTACAATTTGTGGCTAGATTCTGGCGAGCCTTGTATTCTTTCTGTGAGATAAAATTTAAGTTTTCCTCTGCCTATCATCTGCAGACTAATGGGCAGACTGAAAGAATTAATCAAGAACTGGAGACTGTCATCAGACTATTTGTATCTTCTCAAGATGATTGGTTTGATCTGCTGCCTTGGGCAGAATTTGCTCATAACTATCGTTACCACACATCCATGAATTCTACTCCTTTCTTCGCTGTTTTTGGAAAGCATCCTTGTGTCCCAGAGTTTCAAGCTTTACCACCGGTAGAAGTACCTGCTGTCTCCGGTTTTGAATCTTTCTCCGATATATGAAAGAAAATACATTCTTAATTAAAGAAAGCATCTAGCAACTACAAGAAAGTTGCTGATCGCAAACGTTTGGCTGTTCCTCTTTTATGACCTGGAGATTGGGTCTGGCTTTCCACCAAAAATTTGAGATTGACAGTTCCAAGTATGAAACTAGTTCCTCATTTCATTGGTAGTGAACCCATGGCATACAAATTGGAATTACCTTCCCAGCTGAGGCTATCTAATATATTTCATATTTCCTTGCTTCAATCTTTAGTTCTCAATCAATTCCATCACACTCCACAGGTTCGTAGTCGACGTGGGATTGAGCTTGAGGTGGAACAGATTCTTGATTCCAGACATCATCTGGGTCATCTTCAGTATTTGATTGACTGGAAGGGCTATGGCCCGGAAGAACGAGCATGGATAAAAGCCTCTGATGTTCATGCTCCGCAGCTTATTCGTGCTTTTCACAAAAATATTCCTGCTAAACCTTCAAGGTGTTCGAAGACCACCCTAAAAGGAGGGGGGTACTGTCAGGATTCAGCCTGGGATCGGCCATTACTCACCACGGTGACGGCTTCCCCAAGCTAGCCACGCAGTCAGACACCAGGTGCGGTGGCAGGTGACACGCTGAGTATTATCCCCGGGGCCCTGTTGGCTTCCATGCAATCTTCCATATCGAAGTTCCCGCGGCAGCATTCATGGGTGCAGCCAGAATGTCTGTCTCACCTGACCGAACCCTCCACCAATGGTAGCCTGGTCACCTCCTTGGAGAGGAAGATGAGCCAAGCAGCATTGAGGACAGATTGGAGAGGAGAGAGATGGGATTTGGGGAGGCCAGATAGGAGGTTACTGTAATCCAATCTGGATATGATCAGTGAATGTATGAGGGTTTTAGTAGCATCCTGGGTGAGATAGGGTCTGATCTTGGAAATATTTTTGAGATGGAAATGACAGGACTGTGTGGTTTGAAGGAGAGGGATGAGTCCAGGATAACTCCAAGACAGCACACTTTGGGGCTAGATTAGATAGTTGTGCCATCAATTGATAAAGAAATAGTGGGAAGTGAGGTTATATGGGAGGGTGGGAAGATGGTACGCTCAGTCTTAAGACATATTAAGTTTAAGAAATTGCTGGGACATCCAGGAAGGGATAGCAGTGAGACAGTTGAAGATACGAGTCAGTAGAGAGGGGTAGAGATCAAGGGAGGAAAGGTAGATCTGAGTATCATCAGCATAGAGAGAATAATGGAGGTCAAAAGAGCTGATGAGTTCACCTAGAGAGGAAGTATAGAGGGTGAATAGGAGAGGTCCAAGATGGCGACATTTTTCCAGAGACCCGTACATGCACAGTAGATTCTGGTACCAAGCCAGAATCTACTGCCCTGACAGAGAAGAGGGGGCCCACACTGAGTCTGCACACTGGCCCTCGCCTCTCTTAAAACACCCCTGGGGTTAGGGTAGGGTTAGGGAAGCAGAAAGGTCCTTCTGCTTACCTGGGAGTAGGAAACCAGTCATATTTCCATCAGTGGCCTCTGGGTTCTGCCTTACTGACCTCCATGTCACATTTATCTCCATCTGCTTCAGCTATTTCCGAGCAGTCACCCGGCAATTAGTTTAAGCCCCTATTAAGTATAAGCGGCATTCTAATTACTGGTGAGTGTGTTGTACTCTAAGGGAACAACCACCTGGTCAAGTTGGATTAAGGTGGGATGGAAAGGACTAAGAATAATACCCAAGAAAGGACTGAAACAATTGGCAATTAGTTTAGCATGAAGTTTTCCATTCAGAAGTGCAATAATTCCTGCAAATTCTGGTCTTTACCAGGTTTGGGGAGTGTTACAATTTGCACCTCAGGAGGAAACATTCCGTAACCAGTACCACATTGAACAAGTCAGCAAGAGTAGGGACTGAGGACCTCATTCAGAGTCGGTCGTTGCGGCCGCACGGGCGTAAGGGAAAATGGGCCGGATATGCAAATGATGCACTCGCAAGTTGCGTCCTTAAGATCGGATCATTAGCTGGCCGACCAAGGGGAGGATGCGGCCGTAAGACAAAAAATACGCCCCCTTCTCGTACACATTACACGTCATCTCCGGCCATATAAGGGTTAATCGAGACCATCAGTAACCATCGGAACTGGTCGTAGAGCTTAAGGTTGACCATACCCTCTCTTAAGCACTACGATCAGGTCAGTGTACAAACCACGCATGTCACGTGTGCCATGACATTACTTTGTTAATTATGCACTCCCATAAAACGCCGTTCGCATAATTAGGCACGCCTGCGTTCGGATCTCCACACCCCCGTTTTCAAGCACCTTCCCCTGTTACCACCCACAAACGCCTCATTCTGTCACTCAAACTACCGACCTGGCTGTGTTCAAGGAGAGAGAAATTTCTGATCATAGCAGCTAGTTTGCGCACGCGCATTGCGAACTTTACGCATGCACAGTTTAGCGAACATCGGTGGCGTACGACCGTGTGGCCGCAACGACCGACTCTGAATGAGGTCCTAAGTGTTGATGAAAAGTTACATAAAAAATTTTTATTAAACCCATCATTAACAGGAGCTTAATCAGATGACAGGGATATAATCATCAAATCAATCTCCTGTTGTGTCCAGGGAGCATTTATGGCACGCAACTTGTCAGGAGATAAAGAACGTAAATTAAGACCCTCAAGGAAAGACTTAATAGAGGACTCTGAAGGTTAAGTTACCGGGTGCTAATTGATAGCCAACAGCTATTCAATTAGCCCGACTTTACGGGGATTTCTTTTTGGGTCTAATAAGACCCAAACAGATATCCCAGAAAAGTATGCAGTTAACTGGTGAAAACACTCAGTTAACACATAAGTCCGTGAACTTTTCATGGAGTTTATGAGTTAACACCTGTTAACTGCATTCACAAGTTAAAGAGGTGATTCAGGTGAAAATGGGAGTCTAATAGAATAGTCTCAGGTGATAAAGATTGTCATCTGCAACTCCTTGATTCTCCTTGCAATCACCAAACCCTTGATTTACTCATCTTTTACCACTGCTCCTACAGCTATCTTCTTTGGAGGCCTCACATGCTCTCACACACCCTGGCCTGGAGGTTTCCATGGTGGTGGTCTTGGGGTCCCCTTATACTTGGGTCACTCCTGCCAACTCTTACCTTATGAACCCTCCCTTTCATTCTTTCCATTCAACACTCATAACAGTCTCCTCTTCCAACTTCTTTGAGTAGCTGCCTTTTTTCGTACCCCCGGCCTAAGCTCAAAATTCCTCCATAACTTTGGTTCCTGACTCTTAATCTTCAAATCGGCTCTCAAGACCTATTTCTTCCTCAAAGCTTTCCAGCGCTCATCTTAACCTACTACTCTATGCTCCTTTCTTACTATTTAGCCCATCTGTGCCTCCCCTGTTTGTCTGCCCCTCCCCTTAGAATGTAAGCTCTCACGAGCAGGGCCCTCTTCCCTCAAGTGCTTCTCCTTGCCTTACTTTTACTTTCATTTGTAACAGCAGCTAACACTTAGTTGCTGACACCCTGCTGTTTATTTAGGTGTTATGCAGCAATGTTTATAAATCATGTACTTGTTCTGCATTATTTGTACTGTTAATAACTGTTTTCTTGTGTACTCATTTGTTTATGTACCTTGTAAGGTGCTGCGGAACCCTTGTGGTGCCATATAAATAAAGGACAATAATAATAATTATCAAGCCCCTGTCAAAATCAAATAATTGGTTATGATCATCGTGCAAATTATTATCTGAACGATTTAGTTGTCTATGGTCTGATGACGAATTGCTTGGACGCTGCTCTGTGTCAGCGCATTTCCGATGCGCACAAATACAAGGTTTAGTGTGGAAAACCGGTTTGTTGTGTATGTCTGTGGGTGTTTGCATATCCACATGCTAATACAGTAGGCCTGTAACAAATTAATTAAAATGTACACAGAGACTAGTATGCTCAAAAGAAGTGGTCTAAATGTAAAGTTACGAATTACTGTCATGTACCTGCAAGTCATTGGCAGTTGTGTGCCTATTGTCCGGTGCTGTTTTGGTTCATAGGAATTAGGAACTGACATCTACATCCTAATTAAGTGAAGAATAGCCTGTCCCAGGCTACGAGACTATGTGGCACCTACAAGCAGCTGTGGGTCTTTCTCCCCCCCTGTTTAGAAATAAAACTTCCATTTACACCTTAGAATTGGTCCAGGCAATGCTTGGATGTTAAAATATGTTAGAAATGGATAATATATATTAAGCCATCACAAATACCCTAAATTACATAACACACACATAGACTTACATGCATACACACATTAAATAAAACATATAAATATACAAGACGCACAGCGCACAGTTGCAATGTTTATCAAAGCATAAAACACATAAGCGCACCACACATATTAGTGAAACTACGCAATATTCTTACACTTACACATTGCACACTTACATAAAAAGGTTCCCTAGCATTAAGGTTAATATTCAAGGTTTTATTCATTATTAATTATGTAATGAAGCGAATGTATTTAAGATCTCAGGTTTAGTACATGATAAGCAGACCATGTTTGGTGCTATTCTAAACCACTGTTTATTTGCAGACTTCCGGTTCCATTGGCAAGGAGATTGCAGCAGCCATTCGCAAGATATGAATTATAGGTTAGAATGTACCTCTGTATGTAGTGTTTCTTTATTAGTTCTTCTGAGGGAAACCTACACAAAGAAGCAGTTCGAAAGCTGATCCATAGCTCTGATGACACCATATGAACTAACCAATGAACAGAATGACAAGGAGCAAGAACCAATGAAATCATGCCAGCTCGTCTCTATTGTTGTATATGTGATCTGTGTGGTATATAGGGTATGGCTCTGTGAACTGTAGGGGAGTCATATTCCCTTACAAGATGACTGCAGGTTTCAGGAATGATGGCTGAGTACTGGATTCCAGAGCGCTAGCATTTATATCGGTTTGTACCTTCTGTATTTACTTGCTTCTTTGCGCCAATTGTTTTAGATCAAAGCGTGTATTATCCTTTATGTGAATAATATTACTTTTGTGTTTTGGAACCACAGTTGGGCTAGAAAGCAATTATTTCATATGTGTAAGCTATGCTAAAATAGCGACATTTTGGGTATAAAAGTTTATTAGGAATTCATACCCCAAAGTAAACTGACGCATCCTGGGAGCAGCAAACTTCAAATGGAAAACAGAAAAATGTCCTAAGAAAGTCCAGGGGGGGGATGTAGTAAGCCTTGGAGAGTGATAAAGTGGAGAGTGATAACGTACCAACCAATCAGCTCCTAACTGCCATTTTTCAAACAGAGCCAGTAAACTGACAGGAGCTGATTGGTTGGTATGTTATCACTCTCCACTTTATCACTCTCCAAGGCTTCGTGCATCTCAAAAAGACCCTGAAAAAAACAGTATAGGCAAGTCTTGAAGGATCCAGAAATTATACAAAACACAGTGACATAATTTCCGAGACAGGTCAGGAAGGACTTAGAATCCTTTTTTGGCAGCAGGGGGGATATTGACCAATATATCCCAATCAGATAAAAGCTTAATTCTAGCTTCAAGTGATGAGATAACATGAATGGAACCTTTATATTGGACCAGCAACTTTACAGGGTAACCCCACCAATAAGGAACCTCCTGGGCATGGAGAGCTATAGTGATGGGAGACAGCACTCATCGTCTGGCAATAGTAACAACAGAAAAGTCCAGGAACAACTGCAGCCCTCCCAGCAAATCAGAGTCACCGGCTTTCCTGCCGGCCTGGAGGAGCTTTTCCTTGACCTGAAAAAATGTATACAGATAAGAGTGTCCTCTGAGAATATACAGAGAAGGTCCTTATCATCCGGTCAGGAAGCAATTTGCGGAAGAGAGACATGGTACAGTCCAGTAGTTCGGCATTGGAGACTGAATCAGGAATGCCTCGTATTTAAATGTTGTTCCTATGAGAACGGTCCTCGAGATCAGCCATTTTATCTCAAAATATATCCATCTCAAATTGAAGATGGTAGTTGGCTGAAAACAAATCATTGTGTGAGGTGACCAATCCCTTATTTTCTGCTCAAGATGATCTATATGGTCCCCTATAGCAGTACAGTCTTAACTTCCTGTATAGCAGCAGTGAGGTCATAAGACAACATAGTTTTAAAGGCAGACAACATTTGTCTGTATGCTGCTCTGGGCATCCTAATAACTTCTATGTCTGGGTCTGTGGGTGCCTTAGTACTTTACACCTTAGTGCCTGGGCCCATAACCTGTTAGAATTGCAGAGTTATGTAGGCACACACCAGTGGATGCTTCAAACTATGAACAGCCCAGTTACTTAACCAGTGGTGTTGGTTCTATTGAAGTATAGTATGAATTATAATAGGTACAGCCGTACTCACTGTTACATACACACTGGTATTGGAGTGGAGCTTGAGGTGAAGCAGGGTTCTATACAGCTCAGCAGTCAGTGAGAGTATGCTGTTTACTGGTAGTAGTGCAGGCTGCTGAAACAGCTTTGTATGCAGCAGGGCCGTAACTAGGATAGTGCGGCCTGTGCCTTGCCACAGGGCACCGCAGGGTAGGGGGCGCTGTTTGGGCTTGTCAATTTTCTGTTTATTATAATTCTAACTTGTAGCTTCCTCTTCTTTTATCCCCAGCATCTCCTGGCCTCCCTTATCTCTTCCCTGGCCCTTCCCCATGAAGCCATGGCCCTTTTTCGGGTGTGTTATCTCCCTTAATAAAAAATAGGGGGCGCCAATGCTCTTTCTCAAACAGGGTACCAAAAAGTCTAGTTACAGCTCTGGTATGCAGGTATTCACCTTGTCTCTCAAAGGATCTAGATAGGAACATACAGTCTTCCACAATGTCACTCTTACACAGTAAAAGATAATATGGCCCCTGCACATGCTCAGTACTGACCTCGATGACCATCTTGGAACAGAGCATGAAGCCTCCATAGAGGGACAGAAAGACTGGAGTCTGCGCAGTAGCACACTCATCTTTCAACTTAAATTGGGTTCACCACATAGCTTGTCTGGGTTTACTTTAAACAAATAAATAATGCTTTACTGGTGTCAGCATAAACAATTAAAACAATAAAACAGCCTAGCCCCCACTCAGGGTTACCTCTCTCCAGTCATCCTGCCTCTTGTCTCCTGTCACTCCAGCCTCCTGCTCTGTCACTCCAGCTTCCCCTTTCCAGCCTCCTGTCTTTCCAGTCTCCTGCCCCTGCCACTCCAGCCTCCTGTCTCTATATCCTGCTGTGTCATCTCAAGAACCAACTCCCTCCCTGACCCATTCCAACTTATCTTCTTCTTTGACAGCCTGCATTCCTCTTTGTGCTCCTCTTCCTTTTGGGGGGCCAGCAGCATAATGAAGTCACGACATACACCATGCAGCACCGCACAGCATGGAGAACCACTGGGTCCTGGTGCCTGGCGGCTGTTGGCCAGCAGTAAAAAAAAGGCAGTGTGGGGTGTTCCTCTAACAGATGGCACTGGCAAGGTGACTGTGGCTGCGCCCCATGCAGTAGACCAGCCACCCTATATTATATTATGGCAAAAGCACTGAAAAAGTGGTCAAGGGGAGATATATATGCCCCAGGCTTTTATCTTCTGTCTGGTAGACAGAAGAAGATTAGCAGCCTTGATTGCCAGACCACCTGTGAGAGGCTTATAAAGGGTGTGTCAGTCTTTCTAGTCAGTCTGTCACTGCCTGGGTAACCAGATAGAGGCCAGTTGAGAGACACTGTGATTGCCTAAGTATAGAATTCTTGGTACTATCTGAGGCTGGCGCATATAAAGGGGCATGACAGGGGGCTCTGAGGCTGACATATATGAAAGGGCACTGCAAGGGGCTTTGAGGCTGCATCATATAAAGGAGCATGACAGAGCAATGAGACTGGAACATATAAAGGGGCATGACAAAGTGCCCTGAGGCTGGCACACATAAAAAACCAAGACAGTGGGCTCTGAGGTTGGAACATATACAGGGACATGAGAGGGGCCTCTAAATCTGGAAAGGGACATGAGAAGGGACTCTAAGGTTGGCACATATAAAGGTGCATTACATGGGCTCTGGGGCTGGCATATATAATGGGACATGACGAGGCTCTGATTTTGGCATATATACAGGGACATGAGAGGGGCCTCTAAGGCTGACACATATAAAGAGACATGACATGGGCCTTGAGGCTGGCATATGTAAAGGGGCATAACAAGTGGCTCTGTCATATATAAAGCAACATGACTGAGAGGGTTTAAAAGCTGGCATATATAAAGGGAAATGATTAAGGGGATTATGAGGCTGGCATAAAAAAGGGGCTTTAAAGCATACTTGCCTACTTTTGAAAACTACTTTCAGGGAGATTGAAGGCGATAGCAGATTGGTCTGCCCAAAGGGAGTGTCTAGCTCCACCTATGGGTGTGTCTATTGTCAATCAGGGGTGAGTCCTGCAGTGGCAGGTGAAAACTGTAAATGCTGCCCCCTCTCAGCACTTTTCTACAAGCACATATCATTGGATACTATTGCAAGGACATTTTATGGTTAATATCAGGCTTGGCTACCCTCCCAACTTTAGCACGAGGCTCCTGAAAGTACAGATATATATATTTATATATATATATATATATATATATATATATAGATATATCTATATAGATATATATATTATATATACAGTTCCATAGGGATAGTGCCGGGGTGCCTTCCTTAGGATAATGTAGCATAATAATGTCCATATATGTCAGGAATAAGCGGCACTCCACGATCTTTGTAAACAGGAAAAAAGTTGCTTTATTGCCAACGTTTGAAGACCATTAAGGCCTTGTCATCAGGGTGTAAATGCCTTAATAGTCTTCAAACATTGGCAATAAAGCAACTTTTTTCCTGTTTACAAAGACCGTGGAGTGCCGCTTGTTCATGACATATATGGAGATTATTATGCTATATATATATATATATATATATATATATATATATATATATATAATATATATATATAAACAGTATATATCCATAAATCGTCCTCATACAATAGTAGTCACTCCTTGATATATCCAGATATCCAGTCAGTCACAGACATTAACTGCACTCTGAAAGGACACTCACTGACAGCCATCCATTTTTATTGGCTGTCAGTGAGTGCCCTTTCAAAGTGCAGTTAGGAGAAAAGGTCACTTCACATCACTCACTGATGCGCTGATGTCCCAAACAGTGCAGTGCTGCGGATCAGTGCAGCACTGTTGTTACTTACAGTTACTAGGCTCCGCTCCGCCTTATGAAGCTGCCGCTGTCACGCCCGTGCACACTAAGCCACACTGCTGACTAGTGCCGGCCACCGCTACCCACAACCCCGCGGTGGCTGGCCTTTAAATAACATAGCGTCGCACGTCGTGACGTCATGATGTTCCCCCGCAGGACCTGCCCCCCGACATGCCGGAATCGCACATCCGCAGTGCGATCCTGTCTTCAAAAAACTGGGAGTTAAAGTAAACATTGCGAGGTTAGAGGGTGGCTTCATTAAAAACCGGGAGCCTCCCGCTAAAATCGGGAGGGTAGGCAACTCTGATATAAAGTAGCATGACAGGGCTTTGAGACATATAACGTGACATGATGGGGCTCTGAGGCATATAAATCAGCATGAAGAGGCTCTGGGGCATGAAGAGGTTTATGGCTGGCTTATAAAGGGACATGAGACATATAAAGGGGTATGAATGGGCTCTGAGGCAGATATAGTATGGTTTTGGCCATGCCCCCTCTTCAAGAATATGAAAATGAAAAAGTGGTAAGCGAGCTTAACGGGGGTATACTGTTGATGCTACCAAGTGAATTCACATTACATACCTCTATGTGATTGCTTCTTGATTTTTATAATGGAGTTCCTGTACATACTGTCTGTAACCTCTACAACAGTTGTATTAAGTAGGTGGAGTAAATATAAGAATAGATATTTTCATTACCCCAGGTCGATGGTTTTAAGATATATAAAATACATTTCCCAAACACGTGGAGGAGTGTACCTAAATCCTGTACAAATTGTTGGAAGTCCTCCTAATGGCACAAGGAAACAGCAAATATAAAATAGATATACAACTATAAACAGATATGCCAGACTACACATTTACATTCCAAGAGCTGCAAAATGATTCCAGCAACCCATGTCTACAGGTCACATTTAACTGCTTCAGTGTAGCTTTTCCTTAGACATGCCACCATGAATAGTCATTTTCCCCATTAATACTGCATCAACATCCATGTCTATGGCTTAAAGTTACTTACCTTTTAAATCTCTTATTTCCCATCCTTTTCTGGAAGCCCTTTGCTCATATGGGTGACATTCTATTTTTACAATGAAGAAGAAGGAAATTTAGCAGACATTGAGGTGATTTCAAAATATGGTTTCAGTTAATGTAGATTTTGGAAGAGGAATGAAAAGATAATTTTATCACAATAAATAACAATTGTAGTAAATGTAGTAAAATGCAACAAGTAATGCTTTAAATGTGCTACTTTTAAATGATTAATAAAATATTCAGCAGCCATTATACAGCGTCCTCCATTTTGTGTTGCTAACATGCTAACAGATACACTTAACTACTGCAACCATGAGGACTGATGCTGAGGAACTGTTATGAACAGTAGCAGCAGCAAAGAACCAGATTCTATTGTTCTAGTGCTGTTTAGTTATGTTTAGTTCTAGTGCTGTTTAGAAAATGAACACTACATGATAGTAGGTTTATTTTATGTCTGGGGCCACCTTGTGGTTTCTGTGACCTATATGTTATAATGAATTGATACTGTAGGGATGACACATATTAGACAAGTCTAGCAATAATAGAGATGAGCAAAGACAGAAGTTTATAGAATGGAAATGCATCACACCGTCCTGGTAGTCCATGATATACTGTACAATAAAGGTAGAGAACCTCACTGTTTAGACATTTTCTGGTGAGGTTCTTTAAAGGATATATACCGACCATAAAGACAAACAGCTGTCACATTTGGTTTTATTAGTGATTTATATAGTGATATGAGACGACAGACACCCCTGACGTCTACAGTAAGTCTCACACTGCGTCACTACCTTTGCATAAACCATGTTAGTTTTTCTAGGGAGCATAGGAAAAGAAGACTTGTTTGTACACTTAGTTAGTGCACAAGGCACTATATAAAGCCACTAATAAAAACACTATATATAAGCCACTAATACAACCAAATGTATCAGATTGTCTTTAACCTGAAAATAGGAGAAGCTGGTATGACACCTATCATATATTGAAGTCTGACCATTTACATTGTGTAGTAGAAGCAGGCATGTAATAAAGGGTTAACCAGTGCACATTTGGAAACACACTAATTGTTATGAAACATAACACAGGCAGTTAGAGTGCATGACTGTATTGTAATCTACTGGCTCCATACGGTATAGTTTACATTTTTCATTGTCATTGATGCTCTGCAGCTTTGTTAAATAACATGCAAATAAGTCCTACTGTATGTGTAGATTTGTATATTGTACACCTTACTATCATATTTCTAATACCACAGAAGTGTATACTGGTGGCTGATGTCTGTTAATACCAGAGAAAGTTCAGTTATTCCTCTGTAGACATTGTTACGTATGTCATTTCTGGAGATCCACAATAAACCTTCTACATCCTAACTCCACAGAAACACTGACTGACTCCATCAATGAGTCACATCCATTTTACACAGAATAATAACACAGACTTGCCTCCCCTACTTGCATTACCTCCCAACTGTCCCAATTTAGGCCAGACTGTCCTGGGTTGAGGTTTATACAGCAATTCAAAGATGTTTTATGGCGGTGGAAATATGGGTTCGGAAGCACTAGGTAGGCCTCCAAAGCAGGTCATAGGCCACCAGGTCTTTCACATGGCCATACCATAAAATGTTATGGCCACACCGCCTTGTCCCAGTTCCTGAGAACAAAATTTGGAGATTTGCCATTGATCTGTGGAGTTAGGATGTAGAAAGTTTGAGATCCGGACTGTAGATAGACAGTAATTAGGTAGACAATGTTATTATTGTATTATTATTATTATCCTTTATTTATATGGCGCCACAAGGGTTCCACATCGCCTTACACAGTACATAGACAAATAAGCACACAAGAAAACAGAAATTAACAGTAAACTACAAACAATACATTTTGTCAGTACAAACAACACAATGTCTAGGTAGACACCAGATGCTAGACAGACAAAAAGTTTGACAGGGACTAAAGGTCGACACACAAAAGGTCGACATGTAAAAGGTCAACAGGTACAAATGGTCAACAGTGTCAAAGGTTGAGACAAAAATGTTCGACGTGTGATTTTTTTTAGGGTTAGGTTAGGCACTCACTGGAGGGTTAGGATTAGGCACTAGAAGGGACGGCTAGGGTCAGACACTTACCTCGACGGTTAGGCAAGACCATGGAGGGTTAGGGTGAAGATTGGGGCTAGAAAAAAAAAATGTGTCGACCATTTTTGTATTAACCTTTTGACCCTGCTGATCATTTGTACCTGTTGACCTTTTACATGTCAACCTTTTGTCCCTGTTGAACTATTGTCCATGTCGAACTATTGCCTGTATAACATCTGGTGTCTACCTAGACATTGTCTATCCAATTATTGTCTATCTCTTATACCACACCTAGAAAGTTTATTGTAATCATTGATTCTTCTGGATATTAAACTAAACTAACTGAACCCATATTTTAAACACTCCCTACATGCAGAATTAGTAAAGTATATGTCCGGAATCAGTATGATATACCGCCGGTCGCATGGGTGAAGATCCCGAAGCTAAAAAAGGTAAGTACAACTAACCCTATTCTACCCCCTAACCCTCCGTTAGGGGTGTCTAAATCTAGCCTACCCCCTAAGTGTCTAAACCTAACCCCCCCTTCCTCACAGCCTAAACCTAGGTCTCCTGGGGGAGGTGCCTAACCCTAACCTCCTCCCGGGGGTGCCTAACCCTAACCCCCCCTTGTCCGCGCCAGGCTTACCCTCGATCGGTATGCCGGGTGTCGGGCTCCCGGCGTAGGTCTAATGGCGCTCAGGGGAAGGGAAGGGGCTCGGCTGTGCAGCACAGGACGGCGCTGGGCGCAGGGAAGCCTAGCGCCAGTCCTGAGTAATTGTGCAGTACTGAAAGCACTCACTGAGGTTGGCACTACACTGGCTAACTATGAGGGGCCGGTGCCATGGCTGCCAGCGCCCATCATGCTGCCAGTCCCACGGCGCCCAGGGCACGGGCCCCGACGACCCTGCCCTATTCACGCCACTGCAATTGGACCTGATGGTGAGTTGGACACACATTGGACATTATTTGCACCAGAGATATAAAAATGCATGGAAAAACAGCATAATTGTCCCCTTATAGGCAGGGGCGGATTGGGCCACCGGGACAGCGGGAGATTTCCCTCTGGGCCGGCCCGGACCTCACTAAATTAAAGAAGAGAACCTTGCTGGCAGGGCCGCTCACTGCCAATTAGACTGTCAGTGCAGTGATCAGCAGCGGCCCTTTCTATCAGAGCCGCGGCCGCGCTCAGTGCATCACTGTGGTCAGCGGTGGCAGCGCAGGCATGCACAGCTTCATCATTTAATGACACTGACAACAAGCAGTCTGGTCTGGTGCGCTAGTATTACCAGACACACTGAGCGCCTGCGCCCGCACAGGCTGCAGGGGAAGAAAGGGGCGGGCCGCGTCTCCTATGTGTGAGGAGCAGCAGCTGGAACACTGTGGGCAAGCTGAAGCGCGTGTCCCTACTTCCTCTATCGGCTCCTCCCCCAGCAGGACCCGCTACCGCTGCTCTAAATGGACAGGTGGAAGCAGTGACCTGTGAGTGAGCACCATGGAGCAGGCTTGCAGCACAGCCAGATGACCTCAGTTCAGCAACAAATGGTGAGTGGGGGTGAAACGGGCTGGATATCTGGGTATTGATAATGTATGAGGGGGTGTCTGGGTGTTAGTAGTGTAGGAGGGGGGTGCTTGGGTGTTAGTAGTGTAGGATGGGGGTGTCTGGGTATTAGTAGTGTAGGAGGGTGTGTCTGGGTGCTGGTAGTGTAAAATGAGGATGTCTGGGTGCTGGTAGTGTAGGAGGGTGTGTCTGGGTGCTGGTAGTGTAGGATGGGGGTGTCTGGGTGTTAGTAGTGTAGGAGGGTGTGTCTGGGTGCTGGTAGTGTAGGAGGGGATGTCTGGGTGCTGGTAGTGTAGGATGGGGGTGTCTGGGTGTCAGTAGTGTAGGAGGGTGTGTCTGGGTGCTGGTAGTGTAGGATGGGGGTGTCTGTGTGCTGGTAGTGTAGGAGGGGGATGTCTGGGTGCTGGTGATGTAGGAGGGGGATGTCTGGGTGCTGATGGTGTAGGAGGAGGGTGTCTGGGTGCTGGTGGTTAAGAAGGGGGGGTGTCTGAATGCTCAGGAGGTTTTGATAGTAAATGAAGGAGGGTGCTGCAGTGCTAGGGTGTCGGTAGTGAATAAAGGGGGTTTCTGAGTGCAGAAGAGATATTAGTAGTGTATAACGGTGGGTGCTGCAGGAGTGTTGGTAGTGAATGAGGAGGGCTATGCATTGGAGGTGAATGTGGGAGGGTGATTGGGTGTTGCTGGGGTGTCATTGGTGAATGAGGGAGGAGGGGAGGCATTGGTGAATGAGGGGAGTGTCTGGGTGCTGATGGGGTGTTGGTAATGAACAAATTAATGAATCAATGCATGTGTGTACAGGTTGGGGGGCACCAGCCGCTATATTGCCTCTGGATGCCTCTTATGAAATTACACCTCTGGCACTAGTCATCTCCTATTCAATCAGGAACAGAATGTCACCTCAAGCCAGCGCATTGGTTGCCTCTCTTCTCTGACATAATTGCTGCAACTGACCGTTAGATGTAAGTACAGGCCTTCTTTATTCCCATTACATTACCATGTATTACCATTACAAATATACTGCATGTATAAAGGGGCCTATACATTTGCCGACTTTCTGCACGATGCGGCCAAAATCAGGAGGTTTTGGTCGGAACGTACAGAAAGTTTGCTATTGAATAGCCGGCAAGGACCAGTGATGCGCGTGCACGCTGGGTCCTTGCCGACCCAGACTATCTATCGAACATGCCGATCAATCTGATGACGGTCGTCAGGTTCGGCATGTTAATAGATAGGGAGGTTGGGCTCCAGCACTGAAGACGTTCAGTGAACGTCTTTCAATGCGGTCCCCGCACCTCAGCGACATGAAAGTCTGAACGCTGGACGTTCAGACTTTCATGTCGTTAAATGGATAGGCCCCTTTACACTGTCATTTTGGTGTTGCAACATATCATATGCACATTTTACTGCTGAATATTAACATGTTGAAGGTGACTGAGCCTTCCCAGCCATTGTTTCACACTCATATAGTTGAAATGTGTGTAAAGGTGCCCATCCTCTACAAGATCAGGAATAGATGGTACGATTACGACATCGTAATTGTACCGTCGTTCCCCTAGGGGTTGCAGTGCCTACACTGAACGATATGTCGCTTAGTGTAGGCACAGTCAATCATCCCCGAACATGGCCAATCTGTCGTTATTGGCAGATTGGCCTGCATGTTCGGGCAATTATCGATGTCGTAAACGACCAGCAGGCATCGCTGGTTGTTTCCGACATTTGGATGCCCAATTACTGAGTGATTGTACGATTATGATGTCGTAATCGTGCAATCGCTCAGTGTAATCGCCTAGTGGATGGGCACCTTTACTTTGCAAGGTGATAAAAACTGTGCTGAATTTGGCTCCATGTCATGTATTGTAAAGTAAACACTATAAGGAAGGATATTCATGCATTTGACTGGGCAGCTACCAAACAATCAGCCACATCAACATACATTAACTGAGTTATGTGACTGCACACCCGCTCTCTGACACTGATTGAGCCACCACTGTGGCCGGAGTGTGAGGGAAGGAGGATGCTGGAGTAGGAGGAGGAGAGGATGTGGCCTGGGTGTGAAGGAAGAGGAGGATTAGTAACTGATCAGCCATTAGGTAGATCAGACTGCAGCCTAGGGCTTAAGTGAGCACCAATCCTCCTTATTGGGGTATAACCTGAGCAATCTTGGACAACTTTGACATGTACTCAGCTTCTCAAAGTACTTTCAGCTTCATTCCACTGTGGAATTGGCACGTCAGTGTAGAGGAGCTGTCATCTGGACTGTAAAGAAGATGCAGGGGTCTCTTGACTAAGCCTTGGAGAGAGATAAAGTGGATGGAGATAAAGTACCAACCAATCAGCTCCTGACATTTTTCAAACAAAGTGACACGAGCTGATTGGTTGTATCTCCATTCACTTTATCTCTCTCCACGGTTTAGTACATAGACCCCGCAGAGCGCATAGGATGGAGTTTTATGTTAAGTTGTTAATACTAATAATAAGTATGATGCTACATTGGTTTCGAGAGCTGATGTTTCGAGGTAGATGAGAGTGTAGGGGGGGGAACGTGGGTTGCAGATCTATAGGATTCATGGTATTGTTATGAGAAGGGACACTTAAGGGTAGCAACCAACCAGATTCTGTTTAAAATTTTCTATTATGCAATAAAGAAATGATAGGAGCTGATTGGTTGCTGTGGGCAACACCTCCACTTTTTATTTTTTGAAGCTTTAGTAAATCTACCCCCTAGCCTCTCACATTAGCATTATGCTAGGTACTTATAGCAAGAGACAATATAACAGTGAAGTAAACTTGTCCTCAGACCTCACCTCCTCCACAGACTCCACCCCCCATTTAGGGCTGCTTCAAAAATTTCCCGGGCTGGTTTTCCATCCCAATCCGCCCCTGCTTATAGGCATTGCAAGATGTGTGCTGGTCAGTACCAGTAGCATAACTCTCCATCTCTTGAATGTAAATAAATAGAATGCACACAAACATATAAAGAATTTAACAATAGCTTCCGAGATGAATTTGCAATCAGTTAATCAGAAGCAGCTAAGTAGTGCTTGCTACTGTCATCGTCATGATTTTGTATTTGCACCAGAACTCAGGCACCCACAAGTAATACGATGTAAATGCCTCTTTGTGCTGGGCCCACATCTGCTTACAAATACACACGCCTCTACCGCAGTTACAGCACAGTATACATTACATTGCCGCTTCCATTCCCTGTTCTAAATATCCAGCAGCAAGTAGAGTCACAGAAATATGTATACACAGCTATGCTGCATGCTGACAGGAGCAAATGTCTGTGCATCCTACACAAGATGGCACCTTGCCACATACATGTAATCTATAAAAGCACATGTAAATGCAGAACAAATAGGTGCCAGAGAGGGTATTCCTATATTTTCCTGTTCGTAGATGACCCTCACAGTTGGCTCTTCCTATATGTAAGGAAACTACAATAAAAAGTTATGTGCTGAACCAAATGCTTTTCTCAGCTTTCTCCTTTCCGGGAATGACAGAACAGCGATGTCTACTTCCAGAAAGTCTGTCCTACTTCAAAAATAGAAGAAAAAAAAAAAAACAGAGATCTTCCTCTCGGTTTTCAGTTTAAGTGAATACATCACGGCTTCTTCTTCTGGCAAACAGAGACTATCATGGAAAACATGATGTACCATAAATATTTAAATTCAAATCAGAAAAGGCCTTTTACTAGCAGCAGCCCATCATTTGTGTTCAATTGTGCATATTTGATCCCCATACACAGATGAATAGCTGCTTTCTGCTTGCTCTGCACAACAATTTACAGGACTGTGGTCCCAGGTGGGAAAAAATGTGCTAGTACACTTGTACCATATCATTGGTATTTGTGCACCTTAAAAAAATTTACTTTACTTTATAAATTGCAATTAAATGTGCTGTTGCCTTCTCCAAGGGAGCAGACGGGGTGTTGGGGTGGAGGTGATCATGGTGATGTGGTAGGACGTTTACTCTGATCCCTGAAATGCATCCCATCTATTAAATGAACAGCTTGTCTAATTTATCGAATTGCACTTCATCATCTCAATCACATTAGAGATGTGCGCCGACCCCCATGTTTTGGCTTTGTGATTTGAATCTGGATTTGGTTTTGCCAAAACCGTGTGTTTCTGTTTGGGATCTGTAGTTTTGGCTTGTTTGTTTTTTTGAAAAACTGATAAAAACTGCTAAAATCACATAATTTTGGGGGGGGGGGTTGTTATTGTTTTGTATTATTTACCTCAATAACATTCATTTTCACTAATTTTCAGTCAGTTTTGACCACCTCAAAGCTCACAATATTGTTTTCATCCAGTTTAGGCCAAAAAGTTGCACCAAGCTAGTTGACTGACCAAGCTAAGTGGCAGCAGTGGGCGGCACAAACATGTGGCAGTTCAACTTCCAACATGGCACATCAGGAAACAAATGTTTCCATTAATCAAGAGGCCTGGGGGAGATGGAGTATGTATGTAGGTGAAGGCAGGGAAAGGAAATGTTGATTCATAATAAATTTTATCTCATTTTTTTATTCCAAAGCAAATTTATAAGGTAGGAGGGGAGAGCATGGGTGGACAATATGTCCCATGTGTTGCACACAAAATCAACTTGGTGCTTCAGAATATTTTTTTAAATTAAAGGGGGCACGCAGGAGATGCTGTTTGTAGCCATAAACTTTTCTGGACATTTTCGGCATTCAGCAACTGCATGTCGAAGATTTCAGCGGCTATGGCAGCAGGGGCATATCTACCCATTGGCCAGGATGGCACTCGCCAGGGGCGTCGGCCAAAGGGGAGGTGCCTTCCGGCAGTGCCACCAGCAGCCAATGGGTTTATTCCCCAGGGACTTGAACTAGCCCTGCTGGTCCCCCGAGCCCCACAAGTGTAGGGCAGAGCACAGTGAGGGATGTCTGCCCTACACAGTAACAAAAACACACCACCGCCATTTGTTATAGCAGCCAACCAATGAGAGGGAGCCGACTGCAGCTCACTCATGAGCTCGGCCTTCCGGCTACCCCCGCAGCGGGTGATGGGAGAGACGTCATGACGTCTCTCCCATCCCATAGTGCAGAGCGAGAGTGGGCCCCGGAGGAGTAGACATCGGCAGACTTTGGCAGGAGTGGGGATCAGATAAGTTGCTTTTTTTTCTGAGTGTGTGTGTTTTTTTTCTGGCACAGCACAGTGGGGAGTGTGGCTACGAGGGGGCATGTTATGGGGGGGATGGGCGCTACTGGGGGCACTGCATAGGGTGCACTACTACTGGGGGAATTGCATAGAGGGGACTACTAGGGGCACTGCATAGAGGAGACTACTACTGGGGGCATTGCATAGAGGGGACTACTAATGTGGGCACTACTACTTGGAGCACTTCCTGAAATTATGGGGGGAGAGGGGCGCCAGTCCATTACCTTGCCAGGGGTGCCGGATCCCTAGATACACCCCTGTGTGGCAGTTAACTTCCAACATGGCACATCAGGAAACAAATGTTTAACTTTTTATTAATCAAGAGGCCTGAGAGAGTTGGATTATGTATATAGTTGAAGGCCAGGAAAGGAAGAGTTGATACTTAGTAAATTAAGTTTAAGTTTTGGATTCTGAAGCAAATTTATGAGGGAGGAGGGGAGGCATTTACAAAAAATTTATAATCATTCACATCAGTCCTTGCCCCAGTTGAGCTCTTTGGTGGTTCCACATTTTTTTAAAAAAATGAAAGGGGCATGCCGGAGATGCTGTCTGTGGCCATAAAAAAATCTGGGAATGTTTGGCATTCAGCAACCAATGTCGAAGACTTCAGCGGCTGTGGCAGTTCAATTACCAACATGGCACATCTAGGAAAGAGACAGGATGGCAGTTAATAAACTATAACAATAACATTTGTTATCTACACAAAAAGACAGTCCGCAATGCCTCAAACAGCGCATAACGCATAGAAAAGAGGTGCAAGATGGAATATTCCTTGGGCCCTCCCACCAACGGGAGTAATGCTGGTGTCGCACCTGCCCTTTTCGATTCTTCAACAGGTGGATAAACTATTAATGTGGCAGCACTCAAACAGAAGCTCTGAACAGGAAGGGGGCAGAGGGATTTAAAGTCTGGTACTAAACATCTCTTATAATTGTGTTTCTGGGATTATGTAAGGGAAGGCTGGGAGGGGAGGATGGAGAACATCTCCAGATACCATCACAAAATAGCCTCTCCATTTGGTGCTTGAGTTGCATCTGACCAAAAATGGCTGTTACGATCAAGGAAAGCCAAGCCCACCAGGTTGGTATCTACAAATCAAGGCTGAAAAACGGCACAAGACTATTTTGAAAGTATACCTATTTGTGATTTTAATTGAAATAAATACAGTAAGAAACAAATAAAAAAGTAAGCGTCAGAGCAGCGGCACAAACGCACATGGTAGTATGGATACTCTAGGGTATGCCCTGCAGCGTCACAGTGCTTATCTTATATGGATACACTGGGTTACGGAAACATACACTGGGGTACTGCCTGCAGCGTCACAGTGCTTATATAGATGCAAAGAAAAAGGGAGAGATTCCGCACAGAACCAATAATTAGAAAATATTATAACCAACCATATTACAATTATAAATATAAATCATCATAACTCCGTTATGATGGTGGTGCTCCCACAGCCTAAAGCAGTATATGATCAAACACAAAGAAAGAAGTAAGGCTATTTGTTGGGGCACACTTAGAAGAAATATTCAAAGATATTAAGTTTAAAAATTAACTTTTAATATATATATTCAAAATAATATTTAGAGGTACCAATAATAACAAGTATAAATAAATTGGCGAAAATAATTATTAAGACAATTTCTGCAATTCACATACCACACAAGAAAAATAGTGAATATACTTAATGAAATAGTAAAATACCACGGATATTGGTATACAAGTTACACCATGTGCCGTCCTATTAACCCCATTGGAACAGTGCAGTTATTTTTACCCTACAGTACCAGGTCTTCCTAGACGGTCTCCCATACTAGTACTAACCAGGCTTTTACCGTATTGCTTCCAAGATCAGACGGGTTTGGGCATAATCAGTAAAATATGACTGTAGGTTTAATTGGTGTCACTGAAAATAATTTGGGATCTGCCCTATGCACATGGTATAAACTTGTAAGAGAAAAATGTAGGACTGTTTACAACAGAAACGTCCAATTGATTGGTGATGAATTTCAAAAGAAGGAATGCATAAGCATGCCTTACTAGTGATGCACACATTACATAATAGATAATATGACTGAAAATAATGAAGATGACATCGGTGTACAGCACATGTGATAAAGTCCTAAATCAAATGATATTATTAAACAATATAAAAAGAAAATAAATATTGGTAAATAGACTGCGTACGTTAACCAAAATTAATTGAGAGCAGCACCCAAATGTGTCTTGAGCTATACATATGTACTCAACACAGAGGATATAAACACCCTTTATATGCTGGGTAAAGAATAATAGGGTTAAATATCCCACATAAATCTCAAGAATACATATTTAAGTTAGAGCAAGAAAAATTGACAGCCAGTCAGCATAAAAAAGAAACATCATGTGTCAGTTATATTAGTTCATCAAATGCCAAATTCAACCTCAATAATTAAGCTGACCAAATTGATGATCTATCAGTATATTTCAACCTGATCCAAAATATTAGGTTGTCAGATCAAGTAATCAGCTGTTGGCTGAACAGGTACAATGAACCATAAGCAATGTATTAATATATAAATAAAGTGTAAAGTAAATTTCGCAAGCTGACAAAAGAAAATATCTAATATCAACCTTAATAGGAAGTTATGAACTGGGAATATTTGCTGCCCTAGTAGCGATTTGCAGATTGATCAAATGAAAATGAAATAAGTATTAATTAAGGCTAATCAGACAGAGTAATCTATCAGTAACATACGATACCAGTGTGGAGTGATAATGAGTCCTGTCCGTGCACTGATTTGGTCTCAAAGAAGCATTAGCAGATTAGTCATGAACCGAGGACGCGCGTTTCGCCCATGTTGAGGCTTGTTCACCTCTTGTGATACCAGTGTGGAGTGACAATGAGTCCTGTCCGTGCACTGACTTGGTCTCAAAAAACCATTAGCAGATTAGTCATGAACCAAGGACGCGCGTTTCGCCCATGTTGAGGCTTGTTCACCTCTTAGATGCACTGGGGTACAGCCTGCAGAGTCACAGTGCTTATATGGATTCACTTGGATAAGGAAACAAAAACTGGGGTACGGCCTGCAGCATCACAGTGCTTATATAGATACACTGGGGTACGGAAACATACACTGGGGTTTGGCCTGCAGCGTCACAGTGCTTATATAGATGCACTGGGGTACAGCCTGCAGAGTCACAGTGCTTATATGGATTCACTTGTAAGGAAACATACACTGGGGTACGGCCTGCAGCATCACAGTGCTTATATGGATACACTGGGGTATGGCCTGCAGCGTCACAGTACTTATATGGAATCTGGATACACTGGGGTATGGCCAGCAGTGTCACAGTACTTACTTATATGGAATTTGGATACACTGGGGTACGGCCAGCAGCATCACAGTACTTATATGGATACACTGTTGTATGGAAGCATACACTGGGGTACGATAAGTAGCGTCACAGTATTTGTATGGATACATTGGGGTATGGCCTGTGGCATCACAGTACTTGTATGGATACACTGGGGTATGGCCAGCAGCATAACAGTACTTATATGGATACACTGTTGTATGGAAGCATACACTGGGGTACGATCAGTAGCGTCACAGTATTTGTATGGATACATTGGGGTATGGCCTGCGGCATCACAGTCTTGGGCATCGAGAGGGGGGGGAGTGGGTACAAATTACCCGGGCCCGGGCTTCCTGAGGGGCCGGCGGGGGCCCGGGTCCGGCGCCGCTCCCCCTCCCTCACAGCAGCCCAGCACACAGCGTGTGCTGAGCTGCAGTGGAGACTGCTCGTGGCTGCTGAGCAGCAGCCACAGCAGCCTCCTAAGCCTGTGGGGGGAGCGATCACACTGATCACGCCCCCCCTGGCTTTGCGCCGGGCTGAGGGGGCTCTGCATATCTGTTTTTTTTTCTGGGAAAGGGGCATGACCACGCCTCCCACGATTAGACCACGCCCCCCTATTACCCGGGCCCGCCGCAGCTCTCAGTGGGCCTGATCACAGTACTTGTATGGATACACTGGGTTATGGCCTGCAGCGTCACAGTACATGCATGGATACACTGGGGTATGGCCTGCAGCGTCACAGTACTTATATGGAATCTGGATACACTGGGGTATGGCCAGCAGCGTCACAGTACTGTTGATTTTAAAATGAACCTCTATATACCCCTGCCTGTACCTTCTAAAATCCTTCCTATAAACCTCTAAGGATGACACTAATTTGCGTACGCAGTCATACAATAGACTCCAGACTCAGAACATGTGGTTCCGAAGCACAAAGTATTATTCAAGTAAAAGTACAGTCAGTTACACGCTATGATCTGTGTATAATAAGCACAAATAAATACAATGAGAGAGGCAGAGAGAGAGACAGAGAGAAACACCCAGAAGACAGAGAGAGACACACACACACAGAGAGGCATGCACACAGAGAGAGAGAGGCACACAGAGAGAGAGGCACACACACAGAGAGAGAGACACACAGAGAGGCACACACAGAGAGAGTCACACAGAGAGAGAGAGAGGCACACACGCAGCACACACACACACAGAGAGAGAGAGGCACACGCAGAGAGAGAGAGGCACACACGCAGAGAGAGAGAGGCACACACGCAGAGAGAGAGAGGCACACACGCAGCACACACAGAGAGAGAGAGAGGCACACTTTAGGCACAAAAGGAAATTATACAGACCCCAAGTACAGTATACATACGCTGTGCCTCCGGGTCGGGGATAGGCATCAGTAAGAGACCTTCAGTTCATACATCATTCAGCATGGACTAAAAAAACCATTCCGGGCACACATATTTATCCCCCACAGACTAAAACAGGACAATGGGGAAGTTTCTCGCTGATGTCATTGGTTCCCAGAGGAGAAGCATATGTTACAGCACATTTAACAGGCTGGTTCAAATAGACTCTCCCTGCCTCTAACAGCAGGGGAATCTTTCTAGTAACGCCCTCTGTAACATTCTAACATTTAAACATTTTTGTTGCTTGTAAGTTCTGCGATCCATAACTTGAGTTTGCATGATGCGATCTCTCCACCGATAACACCAGAATGCTGTAAAAAGCGTACGCATCAGAACAAAACCAAACACAATTTGCTTATCATGTATAATACCTTAATTATCAAATACCTTTATTTCTCAGCATTTAAACTACCTAAACCAACTTAAATCATACATTTTGATGCTTATTGAACCTTATGAGTGAATATGAAATGTGTGGGTATTCAGGGTTTGATATAAAGACATATTTAATGTGTGTATGAATATGAGTGTATTTGTCTCTAACATTTTCTAGATAGTTCTACATGTCCTGTCAACAGGCCCTCCCACCTTCCCTGTGTTCAAAGGAAAGATACCTCTGTCGGTCTCTTGTGTGAAAATGCAAAATATCCCAACTACACGTGACAGACCCAAGGTGACACTCCAGCCCCCGAAATCATGTCATTGCAGGAAGCCTGCTTATTTATTCTAGCCAGACCACCCGTTGTGGGCAAACACTATGCAGGAAGCTTATCTACGCAAGCCAGTTGTCACCTGGCCACTTGCTTAATGCAATACTGTAAAGCCATTTCTGGAATATGGGCCTGATTCAGACCCACTCGCGAGCGGCTGTCCGCTCGCAAGTGGGTCGATGTTATGCACTGAGCATGCGCACGACGGAGGGAGCTCCGTCGTGCGCATGCGCCAGACGCGACGAGCGAAGGAAAGTCCTTCGCTCGTTGTGTCCGATCAAAGGGGGCGTGCTGTCAATGTTGATTGACAGCACGCCCCCTTTGGTGGGCGTGCCGGGGGCGTTATTCCCTGACGGGGGCGTTCCCACGGGAACGCCTCCCATCAGAAGCCGGCCCACTGACATCACTAGTGATGTCAGTGGGAGTGATTTTGGCTCTGATAGAGCCAAAATCACCCCGGAGCTTGCGGTTGAAAACCTCAACCGCAGGCTCCGGCTCGCAATTTCGATGGTCGCGATGGTCTCGACCATCGCGGCCATCACAAAGCACGCTCGTATAGCCTGTGGGTGGTGACCCACAGCTATACGAGCATCCAGGAGGACGCTCCATGAAAATGGAGTCCGGCCCTCATTCAGAGCGTGCGCTCTGCTCAGAGCGTGCGCTCTGCTCAGAGCGTACGGCTCTGAATGAGGGCCTATATCCCTTATAATACGTAAAGTAATGAAATAGGCTTTTAGTGAATCGCCGCAACCTATGATGATGGTCACAGATGCATTCGCATGATGCTAATGGTATTATCGCCACATGTACTAAAATGTGAGTTTATCTAAAATGGCACTTAGGCGGCCATTTCGTAAAATGGTGTCTTGCGGCCAGTCGCAAGATGGTGTCGCTGCGATTCAATTTTAAACTGATCTTGTCTCAGCCAATAATCCAGCCTTTGATAGCGAACAACATGCTATCACAATCTGCTATTAAAATTTAATTTAGGCTTACATTTACATATTATTTAGTGTTATTATGGGATGGCACAAGGTGGTTCTTACTCCATCAATAATGTGTCTCTGAGTGGGGACATAAAACTACTATTATACGCACACCGCGGATCTTGGAAGATCATGTGACAGGTGTGGGAATGCACTAGTCTTATAACAGCAGTCTTGAAGGGGAATTTGAGACTTTACATTGTCTGAGGTGTTCTATAAATAACATTTCAATAATATATTCTATGCATGTCTAAATATTATACATTTAAATGATGGTACTTCCTAGCTCAGGGTTGTAATGCAGTTCTGTGTCTACCTCGGTATTCATATTATCATTTCTGACCACCATCATAGTTTAATTTTTTCGTTTCACTCTGTTTTTACATTTTCCACACTTCAACACAATAGGAACACACCGGACGCATATGCCAATTACTATGATGACAATCAGTATAAGGATCAAGAATTTGCCTATGCTGGCGATCACTTCCTGGACCCATTCCCCTAGACCTGAGAACCATTTCACTGGGTTCAGCCATGACACCCATCCTTCTATCTTTTCCCCTGCTTCAGCCACTGATGCGTTATGGTTCTTACGAAATTCCCACTTTAGCTGCAGAATCTCATCCATCTTCTGGTCTATCACCTCCTTAGGGTCGCTGGTATCATTGGTGACATAAGTGCAACATTTTACTCCAAATTAGGTGGCTAACATTACGCAATACCCTCCAGTAACAGCAGTTAAATAATTCAACACTAGCCTGTGTTACACTAGTTCTTTCTTGTACGCTTGCAATTCTCTCCCTGTGTACCGGAATGTGTCATCGTACATCTCGGTGATACCCCTAGCAATCCTGGTGGGATCCAGGGTGACTAAAACTTGGAAGCCAGTTGTCTCACTGATTAACTGAGCGGCTTTATGCATATCACCAGGTATCATATTTCTCTTGCCTCTGTGTTCATATTGTGTGTGAAGATATGGTGACGGTGTGTTTTTATGTATTCCCAACATTTCAACATGTGTGAGGGTCATAACTTCTGGAAGTATTTTTCCCAAATAACATAACAATTACAATACTAAAATTGGTCAGAAACTCCCCTGATTGGCATTGCACTCATCCTGACTCCACTCCATCAGCTCCGCCATCAGCTCACATCTCCTTTATCGGTCCCCCATCACAGACACGGAGTATCCCCAAACAGATCATCATGACAAAAACTCTGGAAAGAAAAAGAACTAGGATGACCACAGCAGACCACTCCATTGCTGGAAGCACTGATCTACATATTTCTTTAGCTCAGATATCTCACAGTCACCTTTTTACTCCTTCCAGCACAAGCTCGCAATCGACAGGTCCACTTTATCGGCCTTGTCTCTGCCTTGTATCTCCACTGGTTGGTTAACCTCCCTATAGTGAGTGGAATGGACCCACGTATCTTCCCCGGCCACCCTTTGAGGATGCTGTATCGTCAGATACAGACCTTTCCACCGATCAGTCAAATGACCTGAGCTTAAAAAATTTGGATCATAACAAATTCTTCCAGATTTGACATCATGACAGTTTACGTTAGACATGTTAGTTAATAACACTTTCAATTTCGCTTATTCTCATTCATCTTCGTGAGACCCTGCACAGTAACCTCATTATCATATTTTCACATGAGGCTGCCTGTTTGAACAGTATCTCAAAAAGGGGGGGGGCAAATAAAGGAAAAGACAGTCTGGGATAATCTCAGTGTTGTTACCCATCATCTTACACATGTTCTTGGAAACGTCACTTGTAAAATAAGTCCCCCTATCATTTTTAATAATTCTAGGGATATAGTATCTGCATACAGGTTCCTGCAATTAAATCTTGTTATTAATAGCTACTGTTCTAAATAATGCCTGTGCCACTGTTTTGGATAGTATTCTGAGTAGTCGACCTCAGCCTGGCATGGCTGTTGTTTATCCTCAGCAACCTTGTGTCCTATGAGTGGGAGATAAAGCACAATCGTTTAATATCATTTAAACATGACCTAAAATACAACAATAAATCATCCACATTTTACATTAGAACAGATCCATTGATAGGTTGAAAATATTATAAACAGTCATATAAGGCCTGGGAGAAGATACTGGGGTTACCTATGAACCCATGGGAAACTCGTGTTCCTGTATGGTGTTCTTCATTTTGCAGTTCTTACTTACGTGTCCCACCTGGTGACAGTTAAAACATAATTTTGAACGGGGTGGATGAAAAGATTGTTGTGGGATTTGAGCAAGAGGGAAAAGTGGTGGGTATGGGTAAGGATAGGGAGGGTAAGGATATTGTGGGGGATACGAGTATGGGACCTGTGGTTGTGTATGATATGTGGGGTAATGATGTGTTTGCTGTGGTGTGAGATTGGTGAGGACGTGTAATTGTTCAGGTGCAGGTGTGTCGGTTGGCTGTGATGTTATTGTCATTCCTTCCAGAGCTTGGATACTGACAGCCATTAGTTTTTCGCTCTGGGTCCCTCTCTTTGTGATATTTTTTATGGTTGCTTAAGAGAGGGTACAAATTGCTTGTTACATTTTTATGGTTATTTTTGGTAACTGTACTTGCACCTCCATCCACATAAGGTGGGGGAGGTGAGCGTGAACTGCTGGCAATACTCTCCACGACGCTACCTTGCAGCACGTGCGCGCCAATTTGCGGCTCGCCCGTGTTGCAACTCAGCGTCGCGGATGCATTTTCTGGCAATGCGCTCGCAACGCTAGTTTGCGTCGTTTGCACATTTTTAAGCCAAGCATCCCCTTCATGCTGCCATAGTTTTAAACATTCAAAATACTTAATCTTTTTCTCTCGGGATCGCACCATACTGATGTGATCCTGGACATTGTCTAACACATTTTTATCAAAACTACCAATTCTGGGAAACGGTCTAACATACTTCCTCGTCATATTAAACCATAAATCACAATACCTTATTGCATAAGTACCATACTTAGTATGTATAATACGACGGGCTGATCCAATCGGAGCCTCCATTAGCAGCACATCATTGCCTAACATCTCTACTGTTTGCGTGGCTCCCATTCTGAGACAACTCCTATGCTTTTCAATAAAGATTTAAGCCGGTGAAAGACAATCAAGATACTTTCACTTACCTGTGGACGATTTAAGTCGGCGGCGCCCACACACCTGGATAAGATTTAGTAAGGCAACTTCCACACCTAGATAAGATTTGAAACAGGCAACTTCCACACTCGGATAAGTTTTAGTAAGGCAACTTCCAAACCTATGAGAGTTTATATGTCGGCTACTCTCACGCACCTCTATACAACAAAGACAACATGTACACCTGCTACTGTGTATAGAACGGTAAAGCTGCTTACCGAGCGACTAGGCTAACCCTTGCACCTAGCCCTTAAGGATCATACGATACCCTTAACTTTGTTCAACAAATATTCACTGTTACACACTTTTTCCTACGCAGAAAAATACACGTTAACCCAGATATTGGTAATAGAAAAAAAATTTTAAAAAAAATTTAAACCTCAACGGCTTTGTTCAAACATGTGGCAGCACAACCGGAAGTACGTATACGCTATTGTGCAACCAGTCGCATACACAATAATGCGACTACCACACAACCGTATAATGGCTTTTTAACTGCGTACGCAAAAGTGCGTCTTTTCTGTGCGCAAAACTGCGACTTAGCAGCATACTCAATACTACGGCACCCCTTTAAACGCTAAGTTCTATCAACAAAGGAAAACAAACTTTTTCCTTTCTTGTCCCTGGATTCTAGTCAGCTTCCTTTGCTCACACGAAAATGGATAGCGATTTTTCAGCACAACCCTGCATTTCAGGAAAACCCTGCATTTGGCCACTCCACCCTTTGCTGAGACATCGATAGCCGTATGTGCCATGTGAGTAGGTAAGTGACTTCACTGGATGAGCCCCCATCTGTTGATTTTAAAATGAACCTCTATATACCCCTGCCTGTACCTTCTAAAATCCTTCCTATAAACCTCTAAGGATGACGCTAATTTGCGTACGCAGTCATACAATAAATAGAGACTCCAGACTCAGAACATGTGGTTCCGAAGCACAAAGTATTATTCAAGTAAAAGTACAGTCAGTTACACGCTATGACCTGTGTATAATAAGCGCAAATAAATACAATGAGAGAGACAGAGAGACAGAGAGAAACACCCAGAGAGAGACACACACACACACACACAGAGACACACACACACACATAGAGAGGCACGCACACAGAGAGAGAGGCACACACAGAGAGACAGAGAGAGGCACACGCAGAGAGAGAGAGGCACTCGCAGAGAGAGAGAGGCACACATGCAGAGAGAGAGAGGCACACACAGAGAGAGAGAGAGAGGCACACGCAGAGAGAGAGAGGCACACACGCAGAGAGAGAGAGAGAGGCACACTTTAGGCACAAAAGGAAATTATACAGACCCCAAGTACAGTATACATACGCTGCGCCTCCGGGCCCGGGGATAGGCATCAGTAAGAGACCTTCAGTTCATACATCATTCAGCATGGACTAAAAAACCAGTTCCGGGCACACATATTTATCCCCCACAGACTAAAACAGGACAATGGGGAAGTTTCTCGCTGATGTCATTGGTTCCCAGAGGAGAAGCATATGTTACAGCACATTTAACAGGCTGGTTCAAATAGACTCTCCCTGCCTCTAACAGCAGGGGAATCTTTCTAGTAACGCCCTCTGTAACATTCTAACATTTAAACATTTTTGTTGCTTGTAAGTTCTGCGATCCATAACTTGAGTTTGCATGATGCGATCTCTCCACCGATAACACCAGAATGCTGTAAAAAGCGTACGCATCAGAACAAAACCAAACACACTTGCTTATCTTGTATAATACCTTAATTATCAAATACCTTTATTTCTCAGCATTTAAACTACCTAAACCAACTTAAATCATACATTTTGATGCTTATTGAACCTTATGAGTGAATATGAAATGTGTGGGTATTCAGGGTTTGATATAAAGACATATTTAATGTGTGTATGAATATGAGTGCATTTGTCTCTAACATTTTCTAGATAGTTCTACATGTCCTGTCAACAGGCCCTCCCACCTTTCCTGTGTTCAAAGGAAAGATACCTCTGTCGGTCTCTTGTGTGAAAATGCAAAATATCCCAACTACACGAGACAGACCCAAGGTGACACTCCAGCCCCCGAAATCATGTCATTGCAGGAAGCCTGCTTATTTATTCTAGCCAGACCACCCGTTGTGGGCAAACACTATGCAGGAAGCTTATCTACACAAGCCAGTTGTCACCTGGCCACTTGCTTAATGCAATACTGTAAAGCCATTTCTGGAATATATCCCTTATAATACGTAAAGTAATGAAATAGGCTTTTAGTGAATCGCCGCAACCTATGATGATGGTCACAGATGCATTCGCATGATGCTAATGGTATTATCGCCACATGTACTAAAATGTGAGTTTATCTAAAATGGCGCTTAGGCGGCCATTTCGCAAAATGGCGTCTTGCGGCCAGTCGCAAGATGGTGTCGCTGCGATTCAATTTTAAACTGATCTTGTCTCAGCCAATAATCCAGCTTCGACAGTACTTACTTACAGTATATGGAATTTGGATACACTGGGGTACGGCCAGCAACATCACAGTACTTATATGGATACACTGTTGTATGGAAGCATACACTGGGGTACGATCAGTAGTGTCACAGTACTTGTATGGATACACTGGGGTACGGCCTGCAGCGTCACAGTACTTGTATGGATACACTGGGGTACGGCCTGCAGCGTCACAGTACTTATATGGAATCTGGATACACTGGGGTATGGCCAGCAGCGTCACAGTACTTACTTATATGGAATTTGGATACACTGGGGTACGGCCAGCAGCATCACAGTACTTATATGGATACACTGTTGTATGGAAGCATACACTGGGGTACGATCAGTAGTGTCACAATGCTTACATGGATACACTGGGGTACAGCACAAAAAAAAAAATCTACTTTTTAACTTTTTTTTTTTTTAACTTTCTTGACTTTTATTTACAGCCCCTGGCCGATCAGCACACCCCTGGATGGACAGCACACACCTGGATGGGCAGCACACGGGATGACAGCACACCCCTGGATGGACAGCACATTGGATGGACAGCACACACCTGGATGGACAGCACAGCACACCACCTGCACACCCCTGAATGGACAACACAGCCCCTTGGATGGACACCACAGCACAGCACCAAATCAAATTCTTTATGGTCAATGTAATTTAAATATGTGCACAAAAAGAAGCACAAACCTGTCCAACACTATATAACCAAACCTAAGGAGCACAGGTAAACATATTTTACTTCACTACATTTTTTTCTGAATTTCTCAAAAACAAACTTTTGGCTTAGGGGTGCTGTGAAAACAATGCTGATGCACTAGGGTGCCGTGATTCAAAAAAGTTTGGGAACCTCTGTTCTACAGGATGGTATTTGTAAATACACCTGTCTCAGTGTATTGCTGCCTGTTGCATATATGACATTCCTGAGACCCTGGGGATGAGTTTTCAGGTAAAGGAGGGGCTGGTGAGATAGACACGCAGGGGCGGGTAGACTGGGTGTGTAGCAGGGAGAGCAGAGAAAGGAGGGGGGAGAGAACAAAGGAGAGAGCAGACATCTTTGGGGAGAGACAGAGCTGGGAAGCAGAAATGTTGCTTTGGTGCTCCCCCGGCAGGGGTAGGTTGGCGGGGCCATGGTGGCTGCCACGATGCCCATCTAATGCCCAAGTAGACAGAGGTCTGGAGTGAGACAACTGAGATAATGTCTGTGGAAGACCACAGAGAAAGAGCTGGAAGGTTGTAGTGTGAGCCGCCCAGTGAAGTTTTCAGCACCCATGAGAGGGGTAAGAGATGCAAGTACAGTATATCATACTTGCCAACTCTCCCTCATTGTCAGGGAGACTCCCTGAAATAGCAGCAATCTCCCTGACTCCCTGAAGATTCTAGAAATCTCCCTGATTGCCCATTAACGCCAATATGTAGCTGTTATATACTTGCGAATAAAAGATATCAGAGATATATACATTCAAATAGTATTATAATGGCAATTTCCCTGTATTGGTTATAAGGCACAATGATCCCTATGGCTACATGCATTTTCATATAAGGTTTCTCCTGGACACTTATATGTTATACCTTGTAAAACACAATACATGAGCAAGCCCTGAAAAGTATCAGTGTGTTTTCCTCAACAAGTAGATCTTAGTAACTGTTTTGAGGCTAATTTACATTTGGATGTAAGTCAATGATATGACACACCTCTCAGATGTAGCAGTACACGCCACTTTACCGCCACGCTCATAGGTGCTGCTTTCACAATCTCCCTGAAATGCTTTTTCAAAATAGGCAAGTGTGAAGTATATGTGTTGGAGAGATGGGGAAGTGGAGTTTCCCAGGAGCTTTACTGTTAAGGGACAAGAGAAGTCCCTTAAGCATAAAAGCCCCCCACCAGCCATTTAGGGGGGGGGGATCACTATGGTAACAGTGGGGCTATAGGAGCCATTCCTGTAGGATAGGGATGGGCTGCAGCTGAGAGTGTGATAGCTGCAATGGAAAAGTCTGCATAGTGCTGTCCAATGTGAAAGAGAAGGGGAGCATAGAGACAGACTGGGTATGAGACACTCTGTATATTGTCTTAGAAGAGACAAAGAAAAGGCAGAGTGCAAAATAATTTATGTGAGATGTGTGTGAAGCTGTGAGACTACAGGCACCAGCCAGCATAGGGCCAGGTGGACCTGCATGTATAAGATCGGAGAACTACAGGCACAAGCCAGCATAGGGCCAGGTGGACCTGCATGTATAAGATCGGAGAACTACAGGCACCAGCCAGCATAGGGCCAGGTGGACCTGCATGTACGAGGTGGGAGGACTACAGGACCAGCCAGCAAAGGGCCAGGTAGTCCTACATGTATGAAGTAGAGAACTACAGGCACCAGCCAACAAAAGGCCAAGTGTACCTGCATGTATGAAGTGGAGAACTACAGGCACCAGCCAGCAAAAGGCCAGGTGGACCTGCATGTATGAAGTGGAAAACTACAGGCAAGAGCCAGCAAAGGGCCAGGTAGTCCTGCATGTATGAAGTGGACAACTACAGGCACCAGCCAGCAAAAGACCAGATGGACCTGCATTTATGAGGTTGAGAACTACAGGCACCAGCCAGCATAGGGCCAAGGGGACCTGCATGTATGAAGTGGAGGACTACAGGCACCAGCCAACAAAGGGCCAGGTAGACCTGCATGTATGAGGTGAAGAACTACAGGCACCAGCCAGCGTAGGGCCAGGAGGACCTGTATGCATAAAGTGGAAAGCATTTGTTGTAACTGTGCTTAAAGACTTTGCTGGTGAAGAAGTGTGATGTAATGTAATCATATCCATAAGAATGTCATATACCATCTGACATGCCAAATATTTGAGCTGGAGGGAGAAGAGAAGCTGCTGTAACCATATTCGTGTCCTATAAAGTCATGTGCAGGAGGAGACGAATAAAGTGGTTTATTTTTATAAGAGAAGGTCTGGCGCCCAAGTTATTCAACAAGAACTGTTGCTGCATATGTTTTATACCTGTATCTATATATGTGACTTATAAAGTCTGCATGGGCAGGGGCCCCCTTCTCAGGTATTGCCCACACCCTGGAGAGCTAGCCTGAGGCAATAGGAGGTGTATCACTCCAAATGCACCATGCCCCACACCGCACACTGAAGGGGGGTTACACTACTATTGTTGGTTACTGAGCATCTGAGATGCGATATATCCCTAAATTGTATCAAGTAAGGAGGAGCAATTCTATTACTCTTTAGACCACTCTGCTGTGGAAAGATGCAGGATGGTCTGTGCATGAGGATCAAATTGATTTTAAATAATGCATTTACTCTTTAAAGGGGCTATTCATGATGTTAATTATCGGGGTCCGAACGGACCCTGATAATTAACATTCTAATTCGCCACAGCCACCGGAGCAGTTCAGCATTACTCCGGCGCGGTGGCAGCTGATGTGAAATCAGCTGCCCCCGCGAGCAACTTCACTGCTCCTTTTCGGAGCAGTGAATCTTTTCACTACTCCTGTTGGAGCAGTGACGGCGGTGCGCATGCGCAACCTATAGGTCACGCATGCGTACAAGAGCCCCGACGTCCGGCGGAAGGAGCCGGACAGGGGCAGAGGGATCCGAAAGGATCCCTTCTCGCAACCCGGACCTACTTCCCATAGGGAAGAGCGGGCGGCGAAGATGGCGAATGCTCCCACAGTCAAGCTCCGGAAATAAAATATTTTCGGAGCTTGATAAATTCTGTCCCCATACTAGTGTATGGGGACAGTGGGCCATTCCACAAACAGAAGGTAAGTAGGAGGTATCTGTGATATCTCCTGCTTCACCTTCTTATTGAATGGCCAGAATACTTAATTGTCACAATTGCAGTTGAATATGTGCTTTTTCACCTGCTTTTGTGACAATTAAGTGATGATGAATAGGCCCCTATATATCTTTATAAATCTTTCTTCATAACATAAACTCTGGGAAACAACATAAATGTAAAAAAGCATTCCGCCTACATATTGTGGAGACCGCCATTTTGTAGACTTATATGTCAATATCATAAGTTCAAACTATCCAATTATCAGCAACCAGTGACATAACTGAGGTGTTTTATGACTATGGCTTTTAGAAAATATTCACAACAAGCATCAGGCCAAACAAAAAATATTACAAATCAAAATTTCTATTTGTTGGAGCCGCCATTAAAATAGTGCTTAATTCAAAGTTCATCAAACAAAAATGTCTAGCAAATTCTCATTTATCTTATTTTCACATTGATCTGATGTGTAATAACCTTTCTTGTTTATGTATATTTATGTATAAGAAATTAGCATTTTGAGACCATGTTGCACCAAGTGTGACTAAATTCTCCAAACGTGTTTTGTGAGGAAAATGCATCATGAAATATGCTGTGATTAAAGTTGCATTGATTGAAAATATACCACAGTATCAGGAGCCCAGGCCCAGTCTCAGACACAGTGCCTTAGGTCCTTCTTAATAGCTAATGTTATTACTTTATAAATTGAAACATAATATCGTATTTGCTTTGCTAATGTTGATGCATGTTCTCATTTTCTGCAATTTCTTATGTTGTTACATGTCTTGAAATTGCTGTGTGGCGTCTCTTTACCACTGCCTCTTCGTTTCTTTTATCAGTCTTCTTTCTCCACATCTTGGGCCTTATTCAAAGTAGTACGCACACCCGATGATTTGTGTACAACTCCGATGGTAGCCGATCGGCACATGCACAGGATCTGTACTGCGTATGTGCCGATCAGTCTCTGCGACCACGGTCACAGCGCCCTGTAAACCGCAGCATGTCAATCGTGATTGTTTAGGGGCAGGGAACAGACGGCGATGGCCAGTGCGCCAGAAAATGGGGGGAGGTTGTCGCCCCATTTTCACTGCGTGCCGAGGCCAGTGTCTGTGTCTTCTGATGCAGCTTCACTAGCCCCAGCAGTGTGGACTTCACGCAAGTGATCCTCGGATGCAGCAGCGGATCACAGAAGCCGACACGGGGCTTTTATTTACATATACGCCTCCTGCGGCCTTAGCATAAGGTTCTTGTCACCGCTGCGTACAAAGACAAAGCAGCGATGCGATTAGTGTACAACCCTGAATAAGGCCCCCTGTGTCTGTGGTTACACTAATAGTTGAATATTACCAATAGTTGATTATTGCAATGTTACTTCAGGCAATTGTTGAATGAATGTTATCAGTGTTGTTAGAACTTGTGACACTTATTATACACAAAAGGAGATTGTGTGTATGTCGTGTGCCTATCATTACAAAAAGGGAAATTATTAAAAAAAATTTAAAAAGTATTATGTGGCTCAAAGATAAATATGGCTTAGACATTTACTTATTAATAGTTATTTATATAACGCACAGATATTATAAAGTGCTTTACAGAGAATATTTAGTCATTCACATCAGTCCCTGCCCCAATGGAGCTTACTATCTATATCTCCATGGACACGAACTGTTGATATAACTATTGGTGGAACCTTGGTGGTTTCAAAGGGTAACATAGGAATGTGAAATTGATGTTAGTCCACACAAAGGGCCTCCTTCAGACCTGGTCGCAAGTGCTGAGCGCTCACAACCGGGTCGATGTTTGCCCACTGGGCATGCGCACGTCAGAGCCGCCTCCGGCGTGCGCATGTGCGAGACCTGGCTAGCGATGGGAGCTCCGTCGCTATGGGTCTCGCACCAAAGGGGGGGAGCTGTCGATGGTGATTGACAGCTCGCCCCATTTGGGAGGCGGGCAGGAGGGGTGGCCGGCCAAACGGAGGCATTCCCGACGGAACACTTGCCGTTTGGGGGCGGCCCCACTGACATCAGCAATGATGTCAGTGGGGAGCTTCCTGCTCAATCAGAGCAGGAAGCTCCCTGGGGCTTGCGCTAGCCGAGATACAACCTTAGGGTCTCGTCGCAAGCCCTGATGGTCCTGACCATCGCGACCATCAACCTGGTTGCTCGCTAGAGCTGTGGGTGGTAACCCACAGCTTATCTAGCTACCAGGAGACCGCACTTTCCACACCACAAGTGGCCCTTGTATCTAGCGATCAACTCTGAATGAGGGCCAAAGTCCTTAACAGGCTTACAGGCTTATTGGTAACAGCGGAAACACAGTGGGTTAACAACAGTAACAGCAGTGATGCAGGGTAAAAGCGGTGGTCGCTGGTGATGCCTGTAACAGCAGTAATGCAGGTAATACTGGTCTCACCTAGGGGAGCTAAGTACTGCAGATGTGTGCAGTATTGTGACACTACATAGTGGTGTGCGCCGGGTCGCACATGTGCAGTGGTGCCGTAGTCATCCTGCCGGCATCACTGTACAGAGAGAAGACCTTGAAGTAGTGCATTCCCCTCTAATACAAATTAGGATTAACTTTTAGTCAGAAATGAATTAACATATCAGTATGTTTTTGGATTGTTGTAGGATACCGGAGGGCTTGATGTAACCCATGCAAACATGGGAAGAACATTGAAGCATACTTGCCGACTTTCTGGCCGCTCCTTCCGGGAGGGAGCAGCCAAACCGACAGGACAGGGGAGGGGGGGGCGTGGCCGTGGCAAGGGGGAGTGGCCGGGCGGATTACAATCATTTGTAGACGTGGCAGGGCCGGGGCCATGCGATCACGTGATTTTGGCCTCACCCCCACTACACAATGCCGATAATACAGGCATTGTTGAGCAGGGGGCGGGGCCAAAATTACGCGATTCAGTGTGCCTTTCCGGGGGGCCGGGAGCTGCACCCGATTTTCGGGAGGCTCCTGGACAATCAGGAGGGTAGGCAAGCCTGATACAAAGTCCACACAGAGTGGACGATTTTTGGAATCAAACCCATGACTTCAGAGCTGTGAGGCAAAAATACTAAGCACTGCACCACCATGCAGTGCACGAACACAAGGATCAGGAGGCGCAGAGGACCAGGAGATACAGGGAGGGGTAATAGATGTAGAGAGGGTTACAGCTGAGACAGATAAAGAGGGTAAACAAGGTAGAGAAACTTGTGGGACTGAAAGTAAAACATAGAGCAATGAACAGTAATAAGGAAATAAGTAAGAATATGTAAAGCGTTTTGGGCCAGTGAGTGTACACCCTAAATAAACATCAAAGCAACGAGAGAATGAGCTAGACATGGTGATGAAACCATGAAGTTCCATTTAATCATTGATTCAGAGACTGATGAGTAGGTGAACAGTGAAGCACAACACAGATCTGAGATGGCAGAATGAAAATTACTGATTACAAAATAATAATTACAATGAGGAAATGAGTAATGGAGCAGAACAGAGCTAGAGCTAAGTGTGAATGAAAAGCGATTGTGGATGATAGTTTGCTTCTGCTTTTGTAGATCAGTGAGTGAGGTTGGTGCAGGGAGAAGCTCGGGTCATGGAAGCAGAAGAGATGTGAGGAGGAATGTGAGGAGATGGAGAGAAATGTGCTGGCTGTCGGCTGGAATAAGTAAGACATTACATTAAGCAGGCACATGGTGGTTTGATGTGAGAGATATGGAGGACGCTGGGTTCACAGATATAAACAGTATTGAGAGAGTGATGAGACGTATTTGTTCTAGGTAGTGCGGGGGTATGTGAGGTATTAAATATTCTCTGCATGTGTGGACAGCATAATGTTATTTGTAAAAAATGTTCTCTGTGAGGGGAGAATGTTTATTAACCACTTTACCTGACGTGGTCGTATGGGATGCAAACGCAGCCAACTGCGCTTCAGCTGACATGGTGCGACCGCACCGCCCCGCTGTGTTTTTGAAGAGGAAACCCGTTCTATACATGTGCAGACTGCAGAATGGATCTCCTCTGACTCCCCGGACCCGGCAATTTCTGACCAGTTTTGCCATAAAAAATCATCAGTTATGTGGTTAAGGTGCAAGAGACATCCTGTCTACTAAACTATTAAAAACCATTAGTGAAACTTTTCTAGCCTTAAATGTCAGTAATAACAATGAAATGGCTTTCACCTGTATGTCGTAATGTCACTTAGGGCTCCATTAAAAAAAAATATCTTTCTCTTGCAGCGGTATATTTCATTCTGTATCGCGGTAATATAGAATTAAGTTCCACTGCAATTTATTACCAAACGCACGCACGCATTGTGGCATCTCACAACGTTCTGCACAAACCTGGTACCCTGGTGAACTTTTACTAAGCCATCACCGGTAGCATAATGCTTTGGCATAAGGATTTTCTCCAATCGCAATGAACCTTCAAGTATACCACAAGCGCTGGCAGGAGAACCCGTTCATGCAAAACTACCAGCATCATTTGTTTCCAGACTGGGCATGCATGAGCTTATAAATCCGCGCACACACTTAAGTTTCATCTATACTGTGCCTGTGCTAGATGGAAATAACACATGTGCAATACTACTTTTTACAGAGGAACGTGGATTGCTGACAGGTAAGTGCAACGCATAACTGCATTCTGAAATGGTAGGTTTTTTTTTTTACACAAAATGCGATAAGATAAGCTTATCGCCATGCCATAAACTGACAATGAATCGCAGTCCCCATACCAGGCTATGGGGATAGAATGCTATGTGATGTTACAGGATAAGAATGACAAATCGATGATTTCTCTGCTGTAAACCTATTGTTAAATTCCCCAAAACAGAGAAAACACCTATGGAAAAAGGGGTCATCAATGCTTAATAAATAGTGACATAAATAAACCAATGTAACCTTATTGGTGCGATTACTTCATACTTACCTACTCTCCATGAAGTCGCAGTAAGACTCGATTTTTTTGTGGCTCCGCAGGGTGTGGGTGGGGCTAAAATGATGCAAAACTTGTTTAGCCCTATCCCTTTCGCTGCATTTTACCTCAATGGGGGCAGAGCCTAATGATGCAAAGAGCCCAGACCTGCACTCCCAAAGAGCTCAGCTGCACCTCCCAGAGAGGAGAATGGAAAAGTAGGTGTTAAAGTGAACAATCATGTTAAAGCATGACTATTTTGTGTTCAAATGCTAAGAAGAAATTATATTGTGTGTGAGACATTGTGCCTGAGAAAGGCCTCATTCCTTACCTATCTATTCTAGCTCTTATGAATGTGTTCATATAGAATAACTTATGTTAGCCAATTAAGGCTATAGTAGAATGTATTCATCCTTTGTATTCAATTCTGATTTATATGACAGGAAAGATAAGAGATTCTATGGTTCTATTCAGAATAGTGGTGTAAAATGTCAGACACTGTTTACTATTGAGGATTTATGTTCTCCAAGGCTAGACATAGCTAACAAATCTGTCAGGGAGATGTCATTTAAATTTATATCTGTAGATACTAATATTCGTTTATTGATAAGTTAGGCAATACTGCCATCTACTGATGATGTATCTAAAGCTTGAAATATATTCATAGATATTATAATTAGATCAGATAGGCAAAGTTATTGAGCATGTGCAGACTAGATTTCTTTGTCTCTATGTTAATTTGAGTACTATAAAATAATTTGTCTGTCCAAAATAAAGGCAGAGTGGTTTTGGAAACACACAGGTCTTGTTGTTTCCCATCATTCTCCGGCCGTAAAATGCATTGTGTTAACTGGTGGCTGATGTGAGCTGTGGAGGATAAAGGGTCTATTGAGATCAGCGTTATCATAGGTTATCATAGGTATGGATTACTTGTAAATACTCATCAAAACTGTGAGACCAAATTATAGCTTTTATCATGCCTGAGCCTGTGCAAATAAAGCAGATTATATTAGACAACAGTCTTAGGGTTTTCTAACTACTTGAGAGATTGGCATGAAATTAAATACATTAGGCAATGTCTTTCTGAGCTTACAATGCAAGTTCATTGATATTATTAAACGTACACAGCAAGTCAACCATTGTTTCTGAACCTTCTTCCCATGTCCCTTCTCATTTTGATTCACAGTTAGAAGCAAATCAATAAAATGTGCAAACAAATGAGCACTTGCACCTTGAACTGCAGATGGGGTAGATTTAAGATGATTTCTAGTTGGGAAGGGGCATTTCCCATCATAGGAGCCAGCTCTGTGGGTGTTTGAGAATCCCCAATATTTGTACTGCCACTATTCATGCCTATGAATGCCTTTTTCCAATCATATTAAGAGGCAATTATGAAAAGTTGGCTCCAATGTGTCCTAACTTAATTCTAAATGTCATTGTAAATATAAAGCTGCCCAGCATTTGTTTGCCTCACGCAAAATCAGTCAGAATTTTCCTTGCATACAAAAAGAAATATATAATGTATCTGCACCCCTTGTATTACAACATGATTTGATCCAGTATCAAATTGCACCTTTTTATGTGCTCCTAACTGAATCAGGCCATTTGTGTTTTTAAATTACAGAAATAAAATATAGGTGTCTATAGATGCTGAAATGGATACCGGCAATTACCACTATACAGTATATCACATCATATTGATGCGATATAAAGTAGTAGTATTATGTAGTCATTCAGTAAAACTCACCTTTCCTTTGACGTCCTCTGGTAAAAGGTCCCTCCTCGTTCCCCTGGAAGCGGTGTGAAGACAGACATATTGGGAGTCAGATATGTCTTCTTCTCACTGTGCATGAGCCGGCTGTGCCACGGTCAGATGTGCAGCGTACTTGTCAGGTCAGTTTAGTTGAAGGGGTTGCAGTAGTCAGCAGTAGTGGGGGCAGAGCGAGTCAGCAGGGGATGAGAGAGGGGGTGAAGCAGTCTGCAGTGTACCAATAGTTCTGGGGGCAGAGAGAGTGGAGGGGGTGCTCAGTGTGGGGGGGAGGGGACAGTCAGTCAGCAGTCTGAGGTGACCCGGGTCCCAGAAACAGGAAGTTAGACTTCACTGCTTCTCTCCAGCTGAGTAGCCCAGGCACCCCTGATTGGCTAGCTGTCAAAGAAGTGGGCAGGGAGAAAGGTGTAAAGGCAGGAAGACAGTTATCTTTGCTGCTCCTCTCCTGTCAGGGGGCTCTTTATGCCATCCTGAGAATAGAAAATGCTTTTTAGAAGCAAAACAGAAAGCTTGCTTTCCATGCTTCTATGACTCGCTCTCCCCATACTACTGTATGGAGAAGTGATATCTACACTGATCAGGGGCACCGCTATAGAAATTTGAGATTTCTCCATGGTAACCCCTTCTATGAATAGAATAAAGGGCTTCTAGCTTCTACATGAATAGATCTCATTATGTACTGGTATTCACACTAACAACCAAACAATTATATATTTTTATATACATCAATGTAAAAAAACTTCCATCTATAATGTTTTTCTTTGTGGTGCAAAGTCAGTATTTTCCTTACATTTCCATGGCAACCACAGTCACATGACAAATTGTAGCTGATGCTGAGCTTAACATACACCTACTTGCAGAGCATATCTTTAGTGTTATTGAACTGAGCATATTCCGTAACCATGTGCATGTACAGTAAGCATATAAACACGACTGAGGATTCTCAACTGGGCTGCAAAGGGGTATTTTCACATTCAGTAGACAGATTTAAGGATCTATTGGTTATTTAAAGTTGGACTTAACACACCTTTAGCATCTATGGTTGGGCAAGTGCGCACTGTTGATGATCATGATGTGTACCATTCTCCATATAGATGATTATACATATTATTTACAGTACACACAATGCAGGAGCACATACTCTTAATTTTATTGTGAGCAGAGAGGCTTTGGAATGCCCCTTATCTAAACATGCTTGCTCATATGGAAGCAGAATTCTGAATCAGAGATCAAGTGACCTTCTCTTCAGCAACGAGCTTGATTGCTGCAATTCAAAATGTATTCTGGCTGAAAGTGTCTCCCCACAGTGAGAGGAATACTAAGTTATAGGAAGACATAAACTGGCCCACAGGTGTACAGGGGAAATCCCCAGTGGGCCCCCTACCTGAAGCACACACTTGTGTGTCTGGATGCTTTCTCCCACTTGTGTGCCTGGATACTTTCTCACATTTGTGTCCCTTTCCATCCTCTTGGGATCATGGTCTGATTTGTTCACTAAAATCAGGGGTGGGGAACCTTTTTTCTGCCTAGGGCCATTTTGATTTTTAGAAAATCATTCGGGGGCCATACAAAATTATTAACTTAAAATTTGCCTCCTATATTTTGTTAAAAATTTTATTAACTCACCCTTAATGCGATGGCTGTAAGTAACTGCTTCTCTTTGGTATGCAGTCCCTATGGATGTGTGATAGGCAGATTGATAAGGCAGCCCTGGGGTCCCCTCAGTCCTAACCAGCCTGATGACAGCACTGATTGTACACACCCCCTACTGTGCCACCACTGCCTGCTTGCCCGCGCTGTTAGGGTGAGACCCTGCACGCCCCTGCACTAACCAGCTCAATGGCAGCCATATGACAGCGCTGATTCTACCCCCTTTGTGCGCTGCCTGCCTGTCGCCGCTGATGGGGAAAGAGCCCTGCATGCCACTCAATGACAGCCCTGACACCCTGATCCCCCCCTGTGCTACCTGCCACCGCTGATAGGGAGAGAGCCCCTGCACTAATCCGCCCAATGACAGCCCTGACACCCTCCACCGCTGCGCTACCTCCCGCCTCTGATAGCCGATGACAGCCCTGACACACACACCCTCCCCCCGCTGTGCTACCTGCCGCCGCTGACAATCCTGTATGACTATCCTGACCCCCTCTTCTCCGCTGCGCTACCTGCCGCCGATGACAATCCTGACATCCCCGCTCTCCCGCTGAGCTACCTGCTGCCGCTGACAGCCGCTACACTACGCTGATTCTGCTGCTGCCGCTAACAGCCGGCCGGGCCGGATGGTTCCCCACCCCTGACTTAAAATAAAAATTGTTATGCTACTAGAGGGTCAGAACATAATAGTTTCAATGGAAACAATATAAAAATTAAGCATGGGCCCCTATCACTGCATTTCCTGGTGGGCCCTTCATGATCCAGTCCAACTCTGGAAAAATAAGATTAAGATTACATATGTACAAGACTAAGATTGCAGCTGTAAAAGTGTCATTATTTTTAGAACCTAAAATTTATTTGAAACAGCCATATGAGCCAAAGTCATTGAACTCAAAATGCACATGTAGCAAGTTCAGCAGACTGAAGATACTACAATGCGTCTCCAGTTACATGATAGCTTAATGGAGCATAGAACTCTGGCGCATCTCCAGAATCTAATAAAGCATATGGTTTATGTCAGCTTTCTCAGCTCTTATTCAAAAGCATAAATTGATAATTCTACTTAGTGACTATTAGCATATTTGTAAAATTCATTAATTAAGAATTCTAAAATAATTTAATATTTGTATTCAAGCATTGCATTATATTACAATTGCATCAAAGCAAGTTAACGAAATCGGTATGTAATACCAACAGACGGGATCCAGGCAGTCAGAATCCCGACGCCTAGATCCCAATAGGGTTAACATACAGACACTTGGTGGTCTGTATGCTAACTCTCCCTACCCTAACCCTCCCTCCCTGGTGCCTGCACCTAACCCCCCCTAGTGCCTAAACCTAACCTCCCCTCCCTGCACCCTAAACCTAACCCTCCCCCCTTAGTGCCTAACCCTAACCCACCCCCTAGTGCCTAACCCCTAAACCTAACCCTCCCCACCACCCCACTACTTACCTGCATCACGGTGGTCGGGACTCTGGCGCCAGTAAAGTGTCGGCATCCAGACTGCCAGGATGCCGAAGACATACCAAGTTAACAACAGCATAACAATAAGTCCAGAACCCAAATGAAGGTCCAACTAATTGTCCCACAAATGGAATCAGTAATCAAAATCATCAAGCAACATATAGTATAAAAATTATGAAAAATATAACCAATATGACATATAAAACTATTGGTAAGACAACTTAAATTGCAAAGGGAGGAGAGCCGTGCAGGGCCGTTGAAAAAATGGGGTCTGGGTACTGAAGGGGACGTGACCAAATCCGGCAAGCATGGCCATGTGTGACCAGACACCGGCTAGGCTGTGGGATACTTCAGCTCCCGCATCTTGACCAAAGGAGCAACCAGGCGCAAGGGTAATCCTAGCCTGCGACGTCGGTCGCAGGATGGGATCGCAAATGCAGCAAGAAGGTGTCTGCCACCTCCTTCTGCATTTGCATCTGAAATGGACGGATTTGCACAGCCACTTGTGTGCAGCTCTGCAAATCTGTCCATCTCTGAATCAGACCCTCTGTGCACATGCGCAGTGCCAGCTTCCACAGGAGAAGTCTTTCACTTCTGTAAAAGTCTTCTACAAATTACGCTTACCGCAACCGCTGTCCCTGCGAGTTTCCCTCTGTACATAGTGGGGATAATTTCACTAAAAATGAAAATATTCACTGTGATATGTATACATAATAATCATGGGAGTTCTGCGATTATTAGTACATAGACCCCTTAAATTTAAATGTTCTGAACTTCTCACTGAACTGCTTTTAATGCAGTTATCTCAGCATTTGATTCACATTGTACATGTTCCTGAAACTTTAATAGCTCTGCTCTTGTCTGTTGTTAACTTTGCAGTGTTTACCTCTAATGCCACATCTAAGAAGTCAAACTCTGATGTTAGATTTTGATGCATGGCCGTTGCTATTTCTTCATCATCTATGTGTACACCAACATACATTAACTGCTGAGAGAAAGACATCATTCTATGTAATTACTCATACTGTACTTCTGCGTTCATTTAACTTTGTATTATAAAATGCATGTTTTGAATTTATTATTCTCATGAGACCTCCATCCTGATATGCCTCTTGCAGTGTTGTCAACCATGTCTCTAGCTGACATTTTCCCTTGAATTATGGGCTGGTACTCATGGCTCTTTCTACATTATCTGGGCTTGGACTATCACCAGGATCTACTGTTACTTTCCACAGTCTTCTGCACCTTCTAATTTAATGAATCCCATTATAGGTGTAGTTCCTGTATGTGTGCTCCTTTCAGCCATTATACTGCAGCTTGTGCTTTAAAATGTGCTCACTGTGACACATTTCAGCTTAAACACAGTCTACTTTCTTCACTCTTTGCTGCTGCAGCTGTCTTGTCTTTACATGTGACCAAAATGAAGCCGCAGCACTGCCCTGGTGTTTTTAGCAAATATCTCAATGTGTCTAGGCCACTTCTGTATATAATCTGTGTGCTTTGGGTTCTCAGTATATATGTGACTGGGTACTTTCTCACACTTGTGTGTCTAGAACTTTTTCACACTTGTGGTTCTAGCATACTTGCCTCCTCTCCTGGAACTTGCAGGATGGCTCCCGATTTTTCAAGTAGCCCCCCGCATCCCTGGAAGAGTAGGCATTTCTCTCACATCCTGTCCACTTCCTAGTGAAGTGGGCCGAATGGGAAGAACCTTACCGTGGTTCCGCGATCTGTCAGGAGGAGGTGGGTCTTATTGACACAACCTATGCTAATCGCTAAATTTGGCTCTGCCCTCTATTCAAATACCAATGATTTCTGGCATTTTGTTGTGAGGGCGAGGAGCCTAATAATGCAATAGTTTGGCCCTAGACAAATCACTGCTCACTTCTCCCGGGGAGCAAACTTCAGATGTCCGTAAGTATAGTGTCTAGGTACTTTCTCACACTTGTGTGCCTGAACCCATGACCTGTTGGAAATGTGCGTACAGATGGTGGTTTGGCAGTTTATGTACATCCAGCGGAATGTGTAATTGACCCAAGGGTAAGTCCAGTGTAGCCTAACCAGGCAGTGTGGTTTATTGAGCAAATAATAGTGCAGCCGTACTCACTGTTACACTGGTTGAAGAGCATGAAGCGGAGCTGGGTTCAGACAGATCAGCAGGTGTTGACTGTCTCTTGGATGTGGTAGCAGTGAGGGTGCTTTAACAGTAGTATTGCGGGTAATAGTTCGCAGATTCAGGAGCTAGGAAGGAGACATCTGTCATTCAGTATGTCACTCATACACAGTGGCAGGAAGGCACCATGCCTGCACAATAGTAGGGTCCAGCAGCCATCTTGATAGGAGAATAAAGTTTAATCTCCCAAGGAGCCATATAGTGCTCTCTTAAGGCGGGTATCCACTACCCCAGGGGTGGGGAACCTTTTTTCTGCCAAGGGCCACTTTGATTTTTAGAAAATCATTCGGGGGCCATTCAAAATTATTAACTTAAAATTTGCCTCCTATATTTGGTTAAAAACGTTATTAATTCACCCTTAATGCGATGGCTGTAAGTAACTGCTTCTCTTTGGTATGTTGTCAGGCAGAGTCTGGAGGGGCAGTCCCTATGGATGTGTGATAGGCAGATTGATAAGGCAGCCCTGGGGTCCCCTCAGTCCTAACCAGCCTGATTACAGCACTGATTGTACACACCCCCTACTGTGCCACCACTACCTGCTTGCCCGCGCTGTTAGGGTGAGACCCTGCACGCCCCTGCACTAACCAACTCAATGGCAGCCATATGACAGCCTGCCTGTCGCCGCTAATGGGGAGAGAGCCCTGCATACCACTCAATGACAGCCCTGACACCCTGATTCCCACCCCTGTGCTATCTGCCGCCGCTGATAGGGAGAGAGTCCCTGCACTAATCCGCCTGATGACAGCCCTGACACCCTCCACCGCTGCGCTACCTCCCGCCGCTGATAGCCCTGACACACACACCCTCCCCCCACTGTGCTACCTGCCGCCGCTGATAGCACAGCGGGTGGAAGGGGTGTGTCAGGGCTGCCTTTGGCTACCAGCCGCCGATGACAATCTGGACATCCCTTCTCCCCCGCTGCGCTACCTGCTGCCGATGACAAACCTGACATCCCCGCTCTCCCGCTGCGCTACCTGCCGCCGCTGACAGCCGCTTTACTACGCTGATTCTGCTGCTGCAGCTGACAGCCGGCCGGGCGATTTCACCTTGCGGGCCGTATTCGGACCGCGGGCCGGAGGTTCCCCACCCCTGTACTACCCGATTAAACAGAGCGATCGAAAGATAACGACATCGTTATTGTTCAATCGTTTGTTAATCGGGCACAAATCGGGCAGCTTAATGTAAAAAACTACCAGCGTTGCGCGCTCCCGCTGGTCATTTTTGACATCTATCATCGTCCGAACATGCTGGTCAATCAGCCAATAAAGACAGATTGACCATGTTCGGGGATGAGGGAGGATGCCTACACTGAACGACTGCTCATTTAGTGTAGGCACAGCACAGACTATGAAACGATTACAATGTTGTAATCGTGCAGTCTTTTCGCAGTCTGCTAGTGGATGTGCCCCATTATTCTAACATATATAAATCCCTGAAGGCCAGAATTCTGTAACAAATGTTTAAATAGTGATAAGGTTAAGTGTCATTTGTGTGGTAGTATCATTTACACTTTACCAACTTATGCCCTACTTTTGTCTGCCCCTGTATTTTATGTTTTGGCAGTTGCAATGTGACATAGTAAGGCATGTTAATCAAGTTCAATTAACCTTTGACAATGACACTTGAAAAAATGTTTGATGTGTATAATATATCTGAGGTCAATATAATCAGGCACCTTTTTTCAAAAGTAAATAAACTAAATTTTTGTTAACTGTCTTTATCATTTAGACCTTTCATCTACTCACTTTCTTAATGAAAATGCCCTCCTCTAAGTCCTCCTAGGTCTTCCTTATAGAAAAGGTGCCGAAAACAGTTCCCTAAATTCAAGATATGGACTAATTAGTGCCTTGTAAGCTGGCCACACACTAGACCAACTTTCATCCAACCATCCAACTAGTTGATTGGTTGGAATGAAAATCTGGTAAGGAATGGGAGTAACTGATGATCAGCAATTTGCTCCTAAATGCCAGAAAACAGAAGAAAATGGTCATCAGACAAGTTTGTTAAATGTTTGATCTAAACAATTTGTTCAAACAACAGTTTTTGTCCATTTTCCGGCGTTTGGGAGCAAATTGCTGATTGTCATTTGCTTTCATACCTTACCAGATTTTAATTCCAACCAATCAACTAGTTGGCTGGTTGGATGTAAATTGGTCTAGTGTGTGGCCAGCTTAACAATGTCAATACTATGTCTGCATCACATACATTTATCCATCTTTTTATACATACCAGGCTTTTATTGACAGCTGCTGTACTACAAATCATCTTTATCTCAGCTAGTATTGCCATCTCAGTGTTTCCCAAGTATATCCATTTAATGTGTAATTAGTGTAGTAATTATTGTAGTTATTTTAGCCTAGGTGTATAACCCTACATTTACCTACATTTTAAATTATCATTTCACATCCCAGGTTGCAATTATTTATTTAGCCCAGTTTGCAATTAAAGCAAGTTACTTTATAACCTACATAGCTAAATGTCATCAGCAAATATGGACACTTACTTACTAAGCCATCTACAAGGCCATTAATAATAACCTCAGCACAGTCTGATTAACTTCCACTTATATCTACCCTTTTGTGTCCTAACCCTTCACACAGTTCTGTACCCATGTACATATGTCATGATGTCTAACATTTTGAACTACTTAGTCTCATTTAGAGCCATGCTAAAGGTAAATAAGCCCATACTAAGCAGAAGGATCCCTTCTATATATCTCAAATGATTTGAAGAGGGAGTTTGAGTAATGCATTTGGGAAAGCATTCTTTCCAAGCTGACAGTACTGCTAAGGGACAGTCATAAGTTATGAGTGTGAGACAGGCCAAGGATGGGCTTCTATATGTAATAACTGTCCAAATTGAGTCATTAAATTAGCCGCATAATTCATTTTCAATCTGAGATGGAACCACCAAAACGCATTTTTGCTCATTGATGAACTGGAAAAATAGGCCCCACAGAAACGTTGGCTAAATATTTAATAAGAACTGTATTTAAACTCCATGTTAATTGTTCGAGTTTTTTTTTATAAATGTTTTGATTATCAGTATTCTTAGTGCTTAGAGTGTGCTCTTACATTTTCTTTTCTACACAGCATTACAACTCTCAGCATGGTAACACCCGTTATCATTTTTAAAATTAGGGGGTACAGTCCAGCCCCCCCCCTTTCCACTGTATATGTGTATTTTATGTACACTTGAAGGTGAGACTCATTCTGGATTAGCACCCCTCCCACCTGTCCCTAGGTGATTTTAAATAGTGTAAGTCCTTGCATTGCAGTCTAATGATTGGACTGGGCACTATTATAGGTAAATCCTGGATACATTTAGATAACGAGTCAATATTAGGGTTGTTAAGGACCCACCTGATGAGGTTCACCTTGACATGGTAGGTGGGCATACATTTTTGGCCAAACGTACTAAAAGCCGTATTTAAACTCCATGATAATTGTTAGAGTTTATTCTAAGAGCCGTATTCAATATGAGCCGAGCCGCGACACTTCCGCCTACTTCGCCTGTTTTTCAGGTGGAAAAGTATCGCGGCCGTCCCTGCTTTACCCCGTATTCAATATGGAAGTACGCGAAAACGGGACCCGGTGAAACTGAAACAGGCGGAAAGTACTGTCAGTTTTGGGGAAATCAGCCTGACATCCCCCAAAAGATGCTCTGACATGGGGGTTCCTTATGGTACCCCCCGATTTAGCTTGCTGAAGGTATTTGGTGTTTTTAAACGGGCTCAATAGCTGCTAAATAGCGTTTTTCTATATGTGATGCAGAATAGTATTTAGGAGTTTCTTTTTACAAGAAAATACGTTATCCCAGCAAATTTGGGGCACTTGAAAATGGGGGTCAGCATATTTAAAAATTGCTAAAGTGAAGTTGAAAAAATCGTGAAAAATCCACCTGTCGCAAACACCTGCAATCAAAAAAACACTTGGGGCATACTTTGGGACCCCCCCAGAGTCAAGTTCACTAGTTTTTAAGTTTGTACCCCCAATTTTTTTTTTTTCGCCCCCTGTTTCAAGGTCATTTTTTTGGGGTGTTCTTAAATGTTTTTTTACATTTTTTTTTTTACACAGATTACCTTTGGGGGAATGTCTGAAGGCTGCAGGGGGGTTCTCGCAACGTTGCACCCCAAAACCCCAATTCTGCACTTTTTTCTGCCTCCCATTCATAGGCGAAACTTTTCCGCCTATTACATTGCATTGACTTTCCACCTAGGCAGAAAGTCTTTCAAATTGAATACGGGGTAAAAGTCAAACAGGCAAAAATTACGTCATCGGCGAAAAGTTTCCGCCAAAAACACGTGAAAACTGACTTTTCGCCTCAAATTGAATAAGGCCCTAAGTCTCTGCATGGTACTACATCACCAGTCCCTTGGCCACGACTATAAAGGCCACAACCAGCCCTCAAGGCTGCTTCTCAATCACCAGTCCCTTGGCTAAGACTATAAAGGCCACAATCAGCCCTTAAGGCTGCTCCTTTTGCCCACAGGCGGCATCTCATATTCAAAACTTAGCCCCAACTAGTCAACTGGCAGCAGTCCTCTTACAACTCTTACCTGATTAACCGTCCAACCCATAACATTATCACCGGCATGGATTGCTGGGCTGGGTGGAATTTAACAGAGACAAAATCCAATCCAAGCAACTTTTCCTTAATGACAGATTACTGTGCACCTGGGCTGTGTCCAGAGAGGAGAATCAATTAGTGCACCTGACACTGCACAGGGGCAGCAATTAGTGCAGTGCCTCAGTAGCAACAAAGGCTGGAAGTCCAAGCAATAGGATCTGCTAACTGCAGATCCTAACAAAGACACACTCTGCATTGTTCACCTGGCTGAATGAGTCCTTCACTGGCTCTCTGTGTAGGGATCTACATTAACTACACACTGCTCTTCTTGGCTCTGTAGCCTGCTCAACAGGGGTGCTTCTCCTTGTAGCTCTGCTCCTCAGCGGCGACTATGCAATGACCCCATGCCCATGCAGGACTGACTGTGGAAGGGCAGTCAGCCTCCTGGCTCTGCTTACCGTCTGTAGCTCCAGGGACCCCATTTGGTGCCAAAAATGTCTGCTGGTCTGCTTTCCGCCAGCAACAATTCCTCCTGGCCTCCGCCTCCTCTGATGTCATCTTCACCTAAAACACTCCCAGATAAGGCATCACAGTCTCTAGCTTCTTTGCGGCGGCTATCTTGAGAAAGTACTTCAAAGGCACCACCATTTTGGGTGGGCCTGTTGCCTAGTCATGGAGCACCAGGGTGACATACAGTTTTTACATTTTAAATCTTAAAATATTTGAGACTAATTAATGTCTTAATTATAAGAGGGATGAGATATCAGGTCTGTTTTTATAAAAAAATTGTTGTACATTCCAATGTCTCCATTAAAGTGGGAGAATTGTGCTTATAAATCATTAAAACAATAGGCCAAAATCCATACTTGCCTACTCTCATGGAAAGTCAAGGGAACTCATTAACTTTGCGAAACACCCACAGACTCTGGAGAGAGTATATGCCCCTGGAAAATGCCTCCAACTTCCTAGTGAAATGTGGTGGAGACCTAATAAGGAGAATCACTTTGCCCTGACCAGCCCCGCACAGTAATCACATGCATCTCCCCCCATGCAAGCTTTTGCACCTCTATAGACCTTTAGTATCAGGACAATTACTGAACTGCAAAGTCATCTCAAGATGTGTAGTGTAGACCAGACTTAGTTTAAGGGCAAACTTGAGACCAAAAGCTGTGAATTTGGTATTTTTGGGCCAGTGTTTAGATTGCCTGTTGTAAATATATCTGGATGACGACTTACTGTAACACTTTGAGTAATTACAATGAATGTCTCACATACCTTATTTAAAAGGTTTATGCTAGTTTTACATGGATTCAAACAAAAATTATTTTGTTCATATTCATTTATTTTATTACCAGTTATTTATATAGCGCATACATATTCCGCAGCGCTTTACAGAGAACATTTGGTCATTCACATCAGTCCCTACCCCAGTGGAGCTTACACTCTATATTCCCTATCACACGCGCACACACATACACACTAGGGTTAATTGTGTTGGGAGCCAATTAACCTACCAGTATATTTTTGGAGTGTGGGAGGAAACCGGAGTACCCGGAGGAAACCCACGCAAGCACAGGGAGAATATACAAACTCCGCACATGTAGGGCCGTGGTGGGAATCGAACCCATGGCCTCAGTGCTGTGAGGCAGTAACGCTAACCATTACACAGTCTGTGCACAGGGTTTATGGACAAAAATGTAAGGATTTTGGACCCCGTAGTCCTTTAGACCTCCTATCCCACTGATGTTATCAATCATGCTACAGTAGAAATAGGATGTAGACGGGGATGGGAATGGAACCTGCTGGTCCCAATGACCCCCCATAACCACTTGTGCCTCTGGTCAGGGGTTGTGGAGATGCGGCAAAAGAACTGATGTAAGGTAATAAATGGGGGCCAATAAAGTGAGCTCTCATTGAATCGCCTCTAGGCCAAAAGTTCAAGCACTAATCAAACATAGTTGCGTTTGACATGAGGTGTCACTGGTGTTACCCTAAAATAGATCGGTAACAAGCCTTAGGGCCTGGATCAGAGGTGCTGGCAGCGGCAATGTCGGATACAAGCCTGTTTCGTGTTTCATTGGTCCAGCCATTTTCTGCACATTACATTCACATATAAGAGTATGCATGGACATTATAGGAACACAAAATATTGTCATGCATATTTATATTACTATTGAAGACTTTGTTTTGTGAAACATCAACTGATATAGAAGGTTAAAGGCTTCAATTACAGTGATTTTACCCATTCTATGGACATAGATTTGCAGAAGAAATTGAAGGAATAGAGAACAATCTCTCTCTCTATGTATAGTCACTGACACAAGAGGCTGAATGGTTTTAGTATTCAGAACAAAGACAGTGCAAGTTTGTATTCCATCCTCACCCTGCAGCACAACGTGTAACAAAAAGGTTTTCTTTGAAGGTTACAGCATTTGTAATCACAGGTCCAATGCTCTCAGTGTTAACTGCAAATCTATTATATGGCTCTCTCCCCTACACATTTAATCTGTGCTTTATCATCAATCGCAGCCACAGGCATAAAAACAAAGAATATCTCGATGCTAAAACAACATCATTTTATATTATACCGTTGGGTATCAGCCATTTCTAAAATTGTAATTACAGTTTGCTGCAGATGCTGAAACCACAAGGTCATACATGTACATGAAATAAAGGAAAATTAGGAGCACTTTGAAAGACAAATATTGACGGTCTCCTATATTATATTGTTAACTCTCAACGTGCCAAACGGAATACTGCACTAGATGCTGCCCATTCTTTTCCATTCGATGGAATCAGGATGAGGTGATGAGTGTTCTACATACTGCTAAGTGGAAGCACTTGTGTGAAGCCTGCATATGTACTTATCACAGGAGAGCTGGTATCCAGAGATTACATACAAGCGTCAGGACTCATGCACAGCTATAGAGGGGGATGACAGGATATATAAGGGGCTCATCTCGTACACTGTCTATATAAGGAGGTTTGGAGTGAGAAGCGTGAAACAGATTGGTTGCAGCCTTGTGCATTTTACACTGCAAGGTCAGCAGAGGAGGATGACATGCTGACTCTCATTCAGAAAGGGCTGGAGGATGGGTCTTCCTAACAACAGAAGTGTAGAACAACCCACAAGGGAAATTAGATCAATAGTATATACAATCGGCCCATACAACGCGATAAGACTAATACTTAAAACAATCTGCCAGGTTAATCACTAGCAGCCTCATATTGCCAGCAGAAGGTGCCAGTGACATTCATTCGCAGCTAACGTCCACGCATTCGTATTTAGCCAACGCCATCCTGAGATCGCATTAGCCACAGGTGAAAAGATAAACTTTTCACCACTTAATAAACTCCCATAACACACCCATAAGATGGACCATCACTGTGCATCCGCATAGCCACCTCCCAGACAACGCCCAATACATTTTCAAGACATTTCTGAGCAACTGTGACTTTGGGCCTGATTTAGATATGTATGATATTCCAGCGCCGCAGGGAAGCAGCTGTGCAATATCATACAACTAATATGTTAATGCCTGCAGGAGGCGTCTGAGGGAAAAAGATGCCTCCAGCCAACATCGCAGATCAACATCACGACCATCGGTTGCAATATTTCCAGCATCAGTCATCTGAGTAATCTGACGCTTACTCAGACTGGCCGCCTCCTGCCCACTTGCGAAGCCAGGAAATCTACATCCTTCGACGCAGACCCTGCCCTTGGCTCTCCTAGAAAACAGAGTGACACACAGAACGCAGGCCAGCGCCACCCTCTCCCAGCCCACAAACAGCCGCAGCATGCCTGATATGGCTTGGGGGCACTGCGTGCGGTCACCCAGCACTCAGTCTGCACATACTCAGGCAATTCACCATCGGAGTTGTACATAAACCATCGGGTTTCCTTACATTTTGGAATTAACCTGGACACATGCTCAGTTCGATTTAGACATGCGCAGTTTGAAAAATAAAATCGCTCGACTGTGTTCGGCATCGACATTGCATCCAACTCTGGCCCCAAGCATAGAACACATTCAAGATATATGTTTATCCATTTATGTCATTTCCATTAAACATAAAGATAACCAGCTGACTGCATAAAGAATGTGCACAATTTTAAAAAACTTTCCTGCGCTTGCAGTGTCTGTGGGCTTCTCAGTTAATTTTAATTCAGGTTATAAGTTTGAGAACGAGCGCTATTATTTATGTGTAAGCAATCCTTCAAAAACAATAATAAAAACAAATACTAAAAAACAATTTTCTAAAAAGCGGTATATGGATATAAATATATAAAACATATACAAACATATAAAGATGTTTATAGCTCTTAATAGAGTGGGTGGTAGGGCGGATGGATGTATGGATGGTTATCGGCAGCGCACTAGAATGAATCTGTCCCTGCTTTACCCTATGTTGCTAACCTTTCTCCTCCTGGATGCGGTCCAGTTGTTGCTCGGCTGGACTTCCTGTTTAGTCCATTCTTCGCTTCTTGCTGGAGCGATGACAAGGTCCCGATGTATTGCCAGAGTTGCTGATAAGTGCAGCGTGTCCCGCCGCATCAATGGTATGTGACATCACCGACAACCCGATGTTCAGAGGGGAAATGGTGTAGCTGAATCTCCGTCCTTTGCCCGCTATCATCCAATGCTCTTCACACTACAAGTGCTTTTTCAAGGATCGGGCTATGGTGTCAATAGTCTTTATTTATACTGAAAAAACGTTATTGTCCGTTTTGGATTAAAAAACTTTATTCTTCTTTCTTCACAGGAAGTTGTGTTTGAATGAGCGGCTAGCTCATTCGAAGATATATAAATATCTTTATATGTTTGTATATGTTTTATATGTTTATATCCATTGTGATAGAAGCACTGGAGAAGTGTGGAATGGCTTATTAGGTTCCTGTCATATGTGTTCTGAAACCCCCAGGAGAAGTCCATTTGGGAAAAACAGACTAGAAATGTCGGCTTTAGAGAAAAGCCGGTTTGGGTCCTGGGGGTGTGGATGTGAAGACAGGGAGGGCTCCATCCACAGGATACTCCAGGTTCTGGGCCTTTCAGCCTGGTAACAGGCTCATTAGGGCTTGCAGCTGGTAATGGCTAATATAAGATATAAACTGGGTTTGTTTGTGGCTGAGTGTCTCACACCTGGGAGAGCAGGCAGACTAGCCTGTTCAGAGACACTTGGTGATAATCCTTGTAAGTACTGTGCAGGTGTTTTGTTGATGGTGAAGGCAATAGGCCCTACCATTGTTATAGAGAGGGAATCTGCTGTGTAGCTAGTGCCCAGCCGGGCTAGGACTTATGTTTTGTTTATGTTTATATTCATTTGGTATAATAAAGACTGGTGGCGACCAGTTTGTACGAGAACCCCTGTCTTGTATCCTGTTTCTACAGCTGCTGTGTGTGTGTAAAGAGGGAGTCCATCTACCCAAGGAGAGGAACCCCTACCCTGACTGTGTCCAGGGCCGCAACTAGGGGGGGGGCTGGAGCTGCATGTGCAACGGGTGCTCTGCTGTATCCGGTGCCGGTGACCTCCAGCCCGGCGCTTCAGAGAGGCTCCAAGCCGGACGTCCGCTGGCAATACTTATTACCAGCGGGTGCCCGGCTCCTTCTCTGCAGCGACACGGTATAACCCGAGGCTGGAGTTCTCTCCCGAACTCCAGCTTCCGGCTCTCCCCACGGGCACTATGGGGGAGATGTCATGACGTCTCCCCCATAGTTCTGAGGAGCAGCCGGCGGACCGGACGCGATGCTGGATGCAGGAGCAGGGTTCAAGGTAAGTATTTTTTTTTTAATGAGCTGCACTACAGGGGCATGGGCATTATCACAGGGGCATTACTATGGGGGCATGGGCATTACTATGGGGGCATGGGTACTACAGGGGCATGAGCACTACAGGAGCATTACTAATGGGGCATGAGCACTACAGGGGCATTACTATTGGGGCATGGGCACTACAGAGGCATTACCACAGGGGCATTATTATGGGGTCATGGGCATTACCACAGGGGCATTATAATGGGGGCATGGGCATTACCACAAGGGCATTAATATGGGAGCATGGGCTCTACAGGGGCATTACTATGGGGTATTAACATATGGGAATTACAATATGGGCACTACTACAGGGGCATTGCTATGGGGCAATACTATGGGGGCATTATCATATGGGCACTACTACATGGGCACTACTACAGGGGCATTACCTCAGGGGACATTACTATAGGGGCACTGCTGCAGGGGGAATTACCAGGGGGGCGCCAAATTACTGTCTTGCCCCTGGTGAAACAGCCTGTTAACTGCCGGGCGCCCGCTGAGATTCAGTTACCAGCGGGCGCCCGGCAGAGCAGAGCAGCCTGAGAGACGGAGCCTCCAGCTTCTGGCTCCCCCAGTGTGCACTATGGGAGGACTGTCATTCCCATTTATCACCCAGCCTGAATGGGCGGCCAGGGGTTGTTTGTAATGACGGCCCAGTGGGTTCTAGTAGACGGGGCTTCAGACGGCCGTCTGCTGTGATAAATTTTCCTGTCTACACAGCTGCACCAATCCTGTGGGCCTATTTTGATGGGGGGCCTGGAGCTGCCGCTCCATCCGCCCCATTGTTAATCCAGCCCTGCATGCGTTACACAGAGCATACGTACAAAGGTGCTGTTGCGTTTGGGTCAGACAGTATTAGTAATATGACAGAAAAGTGATGGGCTTTCCTGGGTAGTGACTGGGAGGAGGCTATTAGTGCGTGCAAAAATGGTCCGTTCAGTGGGAGTGTTATGGGAGTGTCGGCGGGATGTCAGTGCAAGCCGCTGCGTTCTCAGATGCAAGCATAGGGGCCGCGGTCAGATGGAGAAACTGAACCTCATATAGGGATGGTGCAAGTTTCGATGTTGCAACCAATGGTGATGTATAAGGATGCACCAATCAGTCTTCTCAGACCCTGAACATTCAGTCGCACAGAATTGCACTGCTTGCAGATGGTACAAAACGCAGCTGCCAGGCTATTAACCAACGAACCACGTTCCAGCCAGATAACACCCATTCTCTACTCCCTTCACTGGCTGCCTGTCAAATGGTGAATTGTTTTCAAGATTGGCTTTCTAACTTACAAAGCCCTACATGACCAAGCAGCTTCTGATTCCTTACCGTCCATCTCGATTACTGCGAATCTCATGGAATTTGTCTGGGGGTCGAGCTGTCATTTTTGTGGCTCCAACCTTTCGGAACTCACTTCCCCGCACAGTTCGAGAGGCCTCCACTCTAGAATGCTTCAAAAAGAGACTCAAGACTCACCTGTTCACCCAAGCATTTCACTAATGTCCCTTGTTTTAGCTTATTTTGTACTGTAAATGTAAAGCACTTTGAGTCCTTTAGGAGAAAAGAGCTATATAAATAAAATAATTATTATTATTATCCTCCGTTCTACATGCAGGGCCAACAGGGAATGTCATTAGCAAGGGCCATGCTGCCGAATGCAGCATGGCCCCTGCCGCCGCTCCCTGTATCGGCAAGTGTGTATGCACTTGCTGATGCCGGCTCTCCCGCCAGGTCCCATCACTGCCGAGGTCGGGCTGGGTACACATAGTCTAGTGTGTACGCAGCCTTAGATTGCAATAGACTATATTATACTTATTTCACACAAGAGAAGACTAGACCTGCTAACCCAACCACTAGTTTCGGTTGGGAATAGGGAGAATCTTGGTGTAGTTACTATAGGAACAAACCAAGCAGCCATGTTCATTCATGTTCCTGATCTACCAGGTAATACCCCTTTTCACTGGCCAAGTAACCTGGGTTATTGCCGTGTCAACCCAGGTCGCCGCTCAGTGTAATAGGGGTTACCAAGCAGGGTTTAACATGGGAACGACCCGTGTAACCCTGCAGTGTTAACGGGTGACCCAACCAACTTGTTTGTATCTTTTTCGCTCAAATGTGCCTTTTAGTCGCAATCAGATGCGACAAAACCGCTTCACAAGACTGATATGCGACGCTTGTATATCTGTGTGTGACTAAGGGCACTATTCAATATGTTAATTATCGGGGTCCGAATACAGATTGTATTGAATACAGTTATGCTCCTTATACAGATTCAGACTCAGCCGCAGTTTTTCTGAGAGGTGAGTGATCTGTAGTTTGTGGTTGTGTTTCCTTTTACATCTTGTCTTTTGATAATGACAAGTGCTGTTTTATTACTTTATTTGTTCCCAAGTTCTGAGGAGTACGCAAGCATTATATAAATAAATGTTAATAAATAATAAGTTAACTTGTGATGTCATCTACTTCCCTGCAATTAAATATATTATCATGTACATGAGTTGATAAGTCATCTAATTTCCTTGGGAAGAGTCTTTAATGGGTAGTATAAATATACCAAAAATAAAACGGAAATATGACGAGAAGCTTCTCGAGCATGAACAAAGGCTATGACATACTGAGCAGCCACTAGTAAACCTACATTAGCCTTCAGTTACAGTGCACTTTGTTCTGGTTTCTTTACTATCTATACACCACGTGGGATTTGTAACCAAAACATTAATAATTAACTCCACTACACACTCCAGCATGAAATGTAAAGGCAGATGTTCCCAATCACAGGAAAGCTCAGTGGTAGTAAGAGGAGCGCAGAAATAGCTGATGCTATTAGCAGGTGGATGTGGTGAGACTGGTGAACTCCAGAACTTCTTCAACATGAAGCCGAAGCTGGCAAATAGTTTATTGAACAGGGTGGGGTTTATATCATACTTGCCTACTTTTGAAAAAGCATGTCAGGGAGATTGTGATAGCAACACCTATGAGCGCACGTTACAGTGGACGTGTACTGCTACATCTGATAGGTGTGCCATAAAATTACCTTACATCCAAATGTAAAGGAGCCCCAAAGCAGTTAGTAAGATCTATTTGTTGATGAAAACACAAATATACTTCAGAAAATGCATGTAGCCATAGTGATCATTGTGCCTTATAACCAATGCAGGGAAATTATACTAATGATCCCATTTGCAGGGCCGGCTCCAGGGGTAGCTGCGCCCTGTGCCTATCTGTGTATCCTGCGCCTCTACGCTGCGTGCAACCGAAAATGGGGGTGTTACTTGGCACGCCTCCCATATAACGTCAGGCTGGGGGAGAGCCCAGCACTTCGTCACTAGCTGGGGTTCCCCCAACCCTCTCCCGGCATTAAATGGATGCCGCGTGCATGCGCGCAGCATCCATTCAGCTGCTTTGGGGTCCATAACCGCCGCAGAGCTGCAGCGGTGGGGGTGCCCAACCTCCCGCCCAGACCACCCGCGGGACACTTCGGCCCACAGGTGGAACAGAGGGACAATGCTGTCCTGCTGAAATCGGGATGTTGGGAGGGGTGCGCCCTATATGGGGTGGCACCCCTGTTCAACCGCACTGGTCGAACACCCCAAGAGCCGGCCCTGCCCATTTGAATGTATATATATCTGGGTTTTCTTTGTATATAAAAGCTTAATAACGGGGGGTAAGGTGCAATCAGGGAGATTGTTGGACTCTTCAGGGAGACAGGGAGATTACTACTATTTCAGGGAGTCTCCCTGACAACGAGTGATAGTTGCCAGGTATGGTTAATATTATTGACCTCCTCGCAGAAACTTCCATACAGTTTGCAATCACAGTCCTTTAGAGAACAAACTGATAAAGCCAGCACACTTTGCTTGTGTTTACAAAATAGGTGTGGCATCAAACAGGACTAGAGTAATTGAGAACAAAACTATTAATACTAATAGATGCTTATATGCAACCATCAGAGATTATGCAATAGGCATGTGAAACTCAATCTCCAGATGTGCTTATTGGGTTCCGAAAAACCCAGAAGACCTATAACCATCCAGTATCCCAATAATGTAAAGAACCACAGATAAGCTCAGTGGGCCTAATTTAGAGGTGTGCACTATTGCAGCCACGACTGCAACTTTTTTGCGGACTTGCAGCAGTGGTAATACGCAAATGCTACTTACAGCCTTCCCCTTGTGTACTAATGAGCGCTAGAGAGTGCAAGTCCTGTGATGCCCACTTTTTTTTTTTTTTTTAAATGGTTTATTTTTTATTTAAAATGCATAAGACAATAGCAACATAGGCTTTTAGATGAGAATAAGAGATCATTGTGGAATCAAATATACATCCGGAGTATATATTAGAAGTAATGCAAAAACCAGTATCATTAACAACCTTAGACGATCGTATATAGCATAGTAATATATTACAGATAACTGGTTAAAATTAGCTGCAGTAAATAAAGGTTAAAGTAAAAAAAAAAAAAAGGAGGGGAAGAAAAGGGAGAAAGAGAAGAAACGGAGGGGTGCGGGTGAGGGGGGATAGCACCCCAACAATGTATGGGGTAATATCATATGGTACTATGGTAAATAGATTTAAGAGATTGTTCATAAGCACAAACAAGCAAATGAATAAACAAAAACAAATGGTCAGAACAGAAGGGCTGAAAGTCCACCCAACAGATGGGAGTTATGTGAGGGATTTTGAAAACTGTACCATGGATCCCAAATCTGTAGGAAGCTAAAGGATCTATTATTAAGATATGCGGTGATCTTCTCCATACTCGCCAGGTACCAAATGTTGTCAATAACTAGGCGAAGAGGAGGAGTCTCCAAACGCTTCCAATACGGTGCAACGAGGCACCTGGCTGCATTCAATATTTGAACCACCAACTTACTGGTGATTGTGTCTAGTGTTGTAATTGGCAGACCCAAGAGAAAAGACATAGGGGCAGATTCAATTAGCTGCGGGATTTACCCTGTGGCAAATTGCCACGCCGCGCTGGACCTATTCAATTAGCAGGGAGTCTTTACCTCATACCTCATGTAGGTGTGAGATAAAATCCGTGTCAAAACGACCAAATTGGCCTCGCAAGCAAGGAAAAAAAACACATTGATTCCGCAGTTTACGCAGAATCGGTGTGTTTCCGTGTGAGTCCCGATTTTACGGCACGGGAAAAAGGCTATTTCATTGAATAGCTTTTCCCCACAACGTGGGAATTTAGGTCGACAATTAGTCGCGGGGTAAATCTCACAGTTAATTGAATCCGCCCCCAAGGGTCTTAACTATAGGGACATTAATCACTTTACTTATCATATTTGCAATCATGTCCAGTATAGCGTTAGTTTGGGGCATGTCCACCATATGTGAATAAAAGAGCCTAGGGCGCCACAACCTCTCCAGCACCCTTTTAATGCCCGTGAATGGTGCAACTCCACTGGTGGTTCTGAAAAATATACAATCGGCGCACCATCGACCCTTGCACCAGCCCATGGCAGGCACCGTGTTTCCTTCTCAACTCTGTATATAAACATGGACTCTGTAGCTGTGGCTCTGTGACTGAGAAAGCAGCTGCGGTCACTGACATTGCCCGCGACACTCCATAACACGCTCCTCCTGAGACTGACCTTTTTTAGCACACTTCAGGCAACTTCCTGGTCATCACCCAGGAACACCATGGTTTTGCTCACCGTTCCTAATGCCAGAGATCCCATATACAACAGCGCATACTCAGTGAAACACATGTGCGGAAGGGGTTCTCAGTATTTTTGTGCATGTACAGTATCACTCAACTCCGCGCACATTGGCACACAACCCATACTGAAAAGGTCCAGCACTAAAATGGGGTTAAGGCCTCTGGCAGCTGGCTTTTCATGGCCAGCATGCTCACAACCCTATCACAGAGACCAAAGGTAACCCTGAAGGAGCTGCAGAGTTCCACAGCAGAGACTGGTGTATCTGTGCATGTGACCACAATAAGTCGTACACTCCATAGAGTTGGGCTTTATGGAAGAGTGGTATGAAAAAAGCTATTACTTAGAGATAAAAATAAGAAGACACGATTTGAGTTTGCCAAAAGGCATGTGGGCGACTCCCCAAATGTATGGAGGAATGTGCTCTGGTCAGATGAGACTAAAATAGAACTTTTCGGCCACCAAGGAAAACGCTATGTCTGGCGCAAACCCAACACATCCCATCACCCGAAAAACACCATCCCCACAGTGAAATATGGTGGTGGCAGCATCATGCTGTGGGGATGTTTTTCAGCAGCAGGGACTGGGAAACTGAATCGAGTCGAGGGAAAGATGGATGTTGCTAAATACAGGGATATTCTTGAGCAAAACCTGTTTCAGTCTGCCTGTGATTTGAGACTGGGACGGAGGTTCACCTTCCAGCAGGACAATGACCCGAAGCATACTGTTAAAGCAACACTCGAGAGGTTTAAGGGGAAACATTTAAATGTGTTGGAATGGCCTAGTCAAAGCCCAGATCTCAATCCAATTGAGAATCTGTGGTCAGACTTGAAGATTGCTGTTCACAAGCGGAAACCATCCAACATGTAGGAGCTGGAGCAGTTTTGCCTTGACGAATGGGCAAAAATCCCAGGGGCAAGATGTGGCAAGCTCATAGAGACTTATCCAAAGCGACTTGCAGCTGTAATTGATGCAAAAGGTGGCTCGACAAAGTACTGACTTTAGGGGGGGGGGGGGCGTGAATAGTTATGTACACTGAAGTTTTCTGTTATATTGTCCTAAATGTTGTTTTATTCACAATATTAAAAAAACACAACTTCACAGTTGTAGGCATGTTCTGTGAATGAAATGATGCACACCTTCAAACAATCCATTTTAATTCCAGGTTGTGAGGCAACAAAACATGAAAAGTGCAAAGGAGGGTGAATACTTTTGTAAGGCACTGTACATTTGTGTGTGTGTAATGAACAACTTAAAAAAGGTAATATAAGGCTTATTTTTCCCCATAATTAAAACAGATCTATAAGATACCAAAATACAGTCCAATATCACAATCCATTGTTCTACTGACGCTTAATGTCCTTGCACAGATACGCATGTCTACATAGATACCTTGCACATATGTGTATTACAATAGATTCATGGAACTCCTAAATTGGAAAAGCATCTGAGACCAAGGTCGCTTCTGTTGTTTCCAAAAATAATCCTGAAACAAATGCAGGAGCACTGCTTTGAATGCTATCTAGACATATATAGTTTCAATCAAATTCTTCAAGAAGTGTCAGTCTAAAATGTGCTTTACATTGCCAAACCACCGGCGAGCGGATCCCTTTAAAAGGCCAAGGAGAGCTGTCTGGCACAAATAATAAGAGCAATGGTTCCTTGATGAAAACAAGATGTGCTTTGTAGATGCCAATTGTTTAAACTAGATTGGGTTTCACAAGCACCAGCCGTATAATGATTTTCTTTGTATATTTTCTAAAAACAGGACCCAGGAGGGGATGTTAAAAACAGATCACTGTGATATTTGGATTACAAAGAGTAAAATCTGCTCGTATATCATCCAGTGCGCTCACAACACAGCAGATAAAATGACCTACGTCAATCATAGCATTCTTAATATCAACCTGGTTTTGTTCCAGTTCTACACAGCAGCTGGTGGCTGCTCTATCCCATTATAGATTCTTCCCTAAAAAACACACACACAAAGGCCCATGTGTTGTTATATTGGCACAAATGGCACACATATATTTTGGAGCTAGACACAATTAATGAATAAACACAGGTAACAATGCCTACTGGCATGAATTATACGCAAGCAATGGAATGCATCTGTACATCCAGTTTTCCAGGAGTATTCGGTGGCATGAATTCATTCAGGATACAAAATGTTATTCATGTAATTACCTCCTGGCTCACTGTATATTGCAAAATGGTTTAGAGAATAACCCTACAAATAAAAATGTATTTTCATGGTATACAACCAGTGAAATGTGCAGATCTTGAATCGGCATCCTTTTCTGCCCTCCCCGAGTGTGCCTAAAGGCGAGTATCGTCTCTCACCCTAGCAACTCTCATAACCTCCATTTATTTTATGCTGCTGGCTTAGTGCATTGATAGAATTTATTCTTACTGAATTAATTTGTGAGTATAAAATGGCTGCATCAACCGTACTAATGCTAACTCAATTTAGTTCCCCTTCCGTCTGTTAGGTAAAATCCATCTCAATATATAACACCTTATACATCAATGGTAATTTATTTCTAGTTACCAACAGACATCAACAAATTACTTTTATATGGAATAACTTCTGCTAATAGGGAATTCATGGGATGCTAATTTCAATTAAGGACACAATTATGGCGTGCTTTCAATTGACTTTGATATATTTGTGTTTCATGTAGACATTAACATACAGGAGAGATCGAGGGCCCGATTCAGCAAGGAATGCAGTTGCTAACACGCACACAATCGGTCGATTAATTCGCACTGCGTAAGCATCGCAGCACTCGTGCGCAAGCCAGACGCTCCAGTCAGAACTGCGTGCACAGAGGCTACGTAGACACATGACAGAGTGATTGACAGGAAGTGCCGTTTGTGGGTGGTGATGGGGGGATGTGGTCGGGCGAATGCAGGCGTGCCAGTGCGTTTCAACGCCTTTGCATGGGCGTGCATAAATTATCCACTGCGATAGCATGTGCAGAAGTTAGCAATTCCTGAGTGAGGTCTGGGCTTCCATAACTGTGCGTCTGGGTCCGATGTTACAGATTGTTTTGCTATGTCGCTCTAGTATAGAAATGTGAGTAAGGGGAAGTGGGCGTCCTTATGTCAGGCTGCGTTCGCAATGTGAATGCACACATTTAAATAGCACCGTTGATATTAGCAACTACGGTGCGTGCATATAAGCAGAATAGTGCTCCATGCTGAATCAGGCCCTAAGCCAATAATAGTAAACCTTCAACTGTATTGCTTCAGTATAAATAAGAATGATGTCATGTCAGGAAAACTTAAAATTCGTAAATCTTAGACACCACAGAGGAATGCCTCTTTGTCTTTTACGTGTGTCAAGTGCTTGTAGATATTAAATATATGTTTATTTGTTTTTGAAGAGTGTAAACCATACTTATCTATGCTTGCAGACAGAAAGGAATATAGAAGATGTCCACTGGGGGATACAGTCAATATCCCAGCGGCCGTGATGCCGGCATCCCATACCCAACCTGTTCACTAGCACACTGAATAGAGGTCCAGAAATTCAGACCCTGCTTTCCTGGCCTCTCTTCTAGGCTGTGTGCACAGTGTTGGGAAGGAGTTTGTGCTATGCAATTAGCCAATGGGAAAGTGACTACACAGACTATGAGGAAGCTATTGTAGGTCACTCATCCACCACATTATAACCCGCTATGCTGGACCCTCACAACAAGCTCAGGTGTTTTGGAAGCAGTATGTTGCAAAAATACTGTGAAAGGCTGTCATTCTTATTAATAGAATGTATTTTATTAGCAGCAATAACTACTAGACCATAACTACTAGAAATAACTGATTAACGCAAATACAGGGGTTTGCAGGAAATATGGCAGCATGTGCAGAACAATAGAAAGTTTGCATCTGCCAATGGGAGGAATTGCTCCTTGATAAGTATGGTATCCTTGATTTTGTCAAGCAGTGCAAAAAGGACATTTAGGGGTAAATTTCGATTTTGATTTCAGTGTGACTTGCATTTGGATATTTACTAAAGGCAAAATCGAATGTAAAATCGAACATAAAACCGAATTTCACCAAAATCTCGCTCAAAATCTCACATCGAAAAAACATTGGTACTTTTACATAGACAAACACACAAATCCCTTATTTACTATTATTCGATTTGAAATTGAACACAAAATAGAACTTCAAATCCCCAAATGAATAGACCTGCTTCATGCTTTCAATTTTAGCATGTGCAGGTCGGATTGACACAGATACATGCATACATCAGTGAGATGCGCATGCATGTATCCTACTGTAAAAAGCTTAGAAAGAGTTTAAGTAAAAAAAAAATGATGTGGGATCCCCCCTAAAACAGAACCAGCCCCGGGCTTTTCATAGCCAGTCCTGGTTGTGTAAGTACAGGGAAAAAAAATGCGTAGGGTTCCCCTGTAATTTCCTCAACCAGTACCGGACCCTTTCTTGCGAGGGCTGATGCCACAGCCAGGGGAACCCTTTCACTGGGCCCCCCAGCCGAAGCATCAGCCCTGACTGTTAGTCAGCCCAGGCCAGGGATCCCTGGGGAGTTGGGGACCTCCCCCAATAAAAAGGTCCCCCTCTCCAGGGCACCTCTAGCCTAGGCCGATAGCCCGGGGCTATCCACGCCACCCCTGGGCGGTGGGTGGCGGGTTGATAGTGTAAATGTAGTGTAAAAAAAGATAAGTGTAAACATTGTCTTTACAGTAGAACTGCAGGTCCCAGCAAGCCTCCCCCGCATGCTGGTACTTGGAGAACCACAGGTACTAGCATGCGGGGCATTAAGGGCCCGCTGGGACCTGTAGTTCACCTGTAAAGAAATGTTTTTATATATATATATATATATTATATATTATATATATATATACATACACACAGCGAACAGCCATAACATTAAAACCAGCTGCCTAATATTGTGTAGGTCCTTCTCATGCCGAAGCATGGACTCCTCAAGACCTCTGAAAGTGTTTTGTGATATTTGGCACCAAGACGTTAACAGCAGATCCTTTAAGTCCTGTAAATTGCGAGGTGGAGCCTCCATGGCTCGGCCTTGTTTTTTCAGCACATCCCATAGATGCTTACTGTATGTTCTCCAAACCATTCCTGCACAATTCTTGCAGTGTACAGTAGCAGGGCGCATTATCCTGCTGAAAGAGGCCACTGCCATCAGGGAATATGGTTACCATGAAGGAGTGCACTTGGCCTGCAACAATGTTTAGGTAGGTGGTACCATCCACATGAATGCCAGGACCCAAGGCTTCCCATCAGAACATTGCCCAGAGCATCACACTGCCTCCGCCAGCTTACTTTGTTCCCACAGTGCATCCTGGTGCCATCTCTTCCCCAGGTAAATGACGCACATGCACCCAGTCATGGTCTGATGAATCACATTTTCTTTTTCATCATGTACAAGTTACCCTCTTCCATTGCTCCATGGTCCAGTTCTGACCTCACGTGTCCACTGTAGGCACTTTCGGCAGTGGACAGGGTCAGTATGGGCACTCTGACCTGTTTGCGGCTACTGTGTGGATAGCATCCATCTCTGAATCAGCCTCGAAGTCCAGTGTGTATTGCTGATACATACATTTCACCTGATGGCTCTGTGATACCTAGGTACATAGTGCAATCATCTAATTCCACCACAAAGTAAATGTAAAGTTTTTCTATAAATAATATTCTCTTTAGATTCAAATGTTAATCTGTATTATTGTTTTTTTTTATCAAGGCTTTAAAATAAACCATTTTGCATTTCACAGGTAAATTACACCTAGTATTACATGAAGACCGCTCTCCTTGATTCAGAACTGTTGCTTTCCCAAGGACTAGTCCAGCTAATGACTTCCATGTGGAAATGTTAGGTTTTCTGTTTAGCTACCTTTTTATGTATTTTATCATCTTCCCATCCTAGAAGCTGTATGCTCTGCGTACAATATGCAGAGTGGCTCTGTAAATGTACAGAAAATAGATACTTGTGCCTGCACGGGGATGCTTGTAATAATTGTATAATTTTCCAGTGCCTGAGGTCTGGTGTTGCCGATGATGGCAGCACAGACGGTGTAATGGTTAGCATTACTGCTTCACAGCTCTGAGGTCGTGAGTTTGATACTCACTATGGCCCTAACTGTGTGGAGTTTGTATATTCTCCATGTGTATGCATGGTTTAACCGGGTACTCCGGTTTCCTCCCACAGTCCAAAAATATACTGGTAGGTTAATTGGCTCCCAACAAAAAAATAAACCATAGTGTGTAAGTATGTGTGTGGGAGCATGTGGTAGGGAATATAGATTGTAAGCTCCACTGTGGCAGGGACAGATGTGTATGGAGAAATATTCTCTGTAAAGCGCTGCGGAATAAGTGTGCGTTAAATAAATAACTGGTAATAAATAAATAAATAATGATAGTGTCGATCGCCTGCACCAGCTATCTACTGGTAATTGTCTGATTGTGGATTTAATGCTAAGACAGATAGGTGCTGTCTCCATACACAAGTGGAAATAGGAAAAACATCACGTCAAAGTCTTACCTATGTCCACGCTACACATTTTCCTGGACAATCTGAAAAGAAACCCTTAAAACTGTCTGCAGATTAAGTTTACAGGAGTATTTCCAAAAAAGTGAAGTGGGAGTGCACCATGAAACGAGCCTGATGAGCAAGTAGCTGCAGTTGCTCACATTTTTTTGCCATTAGCAAATGACCTTTAATCAGAGGGATGCTTTTAATTCAGAAGGTTACCCACCTAATCCATCAGTGTAAGGATCGGTATGAAATACCGCCGGACGCATCCCGACGCCGGAAGACCGGCAACAGAAGATCCTGAAAGGTGAGTATTTTTACTATTACTAACCCTACCCGCCCACTAACCCTAACCCTCCCTTAGGGGTGCCTAACCCTATCCTCCCCTCCCCAAGTGCCTAACCCCCCCTTTAAGTGCCTAAACCTAACCCCCCATCCCCGCAGCCTAAACCTAACCCTCCCGGGGGAGGGGCCTAACTCTAACCTGCCCCCGGGGGTGCCTAACCATAAACCCCCCATAACCCTAGCCTAACCGTAACCCTCCCGTGGTGGTGCCTAACCCTAAGTGTCCACCCCCCGTTAGCCACTAACCTAACCCTGCCCCCCCCCACGCCGCGGCTCTCCGTGCCCGGCGGGATTTCGATGCCTATCATTAGACCCCTGCCGGGATTAGACAGTCGGGAAGCCGGCGGTCAGCATTTCGACCGTTGGCTTCCTGACTGCATCCCTACCTAAATGCAGTAGGATAGGCGGTGTGTTCATGGACAGCCTCTGGTTCCAGTGACTGTGAAGAAGCAGGTTCCAGCTTCCCTGTTCCATGAATATTAAACTAGTCTCTGTGTTCACCAGTGCAGAAGTAATGATTTTGCATTGCATTGGAGGTGCCGTGGAATCCTGGTTACATCGCATTGACTGGAACTTTCTCCAAAAGGGCTGGCCATAATAGCACAGGGGAGGCAATTAGGTATCTCTTGTGCTTGAACACTTCTGAAGGGATGGGGAGACATGGCGAAAATTCCACATGCACCTCTGTGCTCCCAGTGCAAAAGTAGTAAAGGAAAAGAAACAAAAATAGGTTATATAAAAAATGCAGGTAAGCATGTTAAAGCCCCCATACATCAGCAATTGATTGCAGCAATTCTGCAATTTGCAATCGATTGTGTATAAATAATCTTTCCCTTTTTCAATTGATTGTGGCAATTCTGCAATCGATTGAAGGGAAAGATTTTTATACACAATCGATTGCAAATTGCTGCAATCAATTGCTGATGTATGGGGGCCTTAAGTCACTCACACACAACGGGGCAAATTCAATTAGAAGCAAGTTGTTGCCGGCAGCTCGCATTGGATGCATATTGGCCATTAGTCAGCTGACTTCTGCTCGCACCTATACAGGCTGTGAGCAATCAGCTAATTACATATCCCGTGAAGCTGCTGAAAGCCATTTGCAGCATGACAATGACCCAATATATTTTACACAAAAAGCCTCAAAATTTCTCTGTACCACAATATTTATCAATCCCCCCCAAAAAATAAGATGAAATGGTCACATTTAAGTTAGAGCTTGAATAAAGAACATACATTTGTTATCACTGTACTCAGAAGAACTAGCCAATTAAATTGTGCTTCAAGCTTAAGGGGCACAAAAATTGCATTAGTAATAAGAAACAAAAATGGAATAGCAGAAAACAAAATTCAATTCTTTGGGTAGGTGAATATATGAAATAAAGGCCATTCCTATCTACTGTATACTGTATATAGTGAAATAGACATAAAGAAAAAGTGTTTATATAAGACTAAACTTGGCCTGGGCTTGCATTCTACATCCTGCCGAAGTATGCCTGCGAAATATGGCTGTGAGACATAGCTGGCAAGAGACAGAGAATAAACACCAATCAAAGGACACTCAAAAGTACAACCAAAGCAGCTCGGGAACTAAATTTAGCCTGCATGCAATCAGAGAGCTGCTAACTGCCAAGTCACACAACCATCTTCTTCCAGATCATAGCTCGTTGGACAATTGTCAATTATCATCAAATTCCAGCAGCTCACTCAGAGCAGAAAATGGCAACAATTCTTACATTATTATTATTATGTTTTTTTATCATCACTTAAATGAAATGGATTCATAGCACTGTAACTATGTGACCATCACAATGCTCTGCAATGTATCTTTCACATATAATATAGATGAGGAATGGAAGGAAATTTGTAACAAGAGTGAAGAGATTCTTTACTGAATTAAAATAATTTATCAGAGTCATCCATGACATAATATTAATATTTTCCACTTTAATAGGCAAACAACAAATACTGGAAACATAACTTGCACAGAAATGTTTACTGAAATGACAAACAAATATAGATGACATAAAATGGATTTGACACTCTGCGGAAATGAGAGAATTTTCAAACTGCATCTACAGTATAGTGGTTTCCCTTTTAGGGCTATATTTATGGATCTAGGTGGAGCTGAAAATGTAAAGCGGCACTCACATTCGCGCTGGGCTTTACACTGAACGTGTGTCACTTTACATTTTCAGCTCAAAGCAGCCTCTTCGTAAATATAGCCCGTAGTGTAGATTTTAGGGAGTGTGTTTATTTTTTATTTTTAATGAGGATGGTGGTAACACAGGGGTGGGGAACCTTTTTTCTGCCGAGGGCCATTTTGTTATATATAACATTTGCGGGCCCGGTGCAGGCCACGTCCCCTCTGTGAGATGTCACAAGGGGGTGGGCCACAATCGCCGGTGATTACAGCAATGCCTGGAGCATCCTCAGGATGCTCCGGGGAGCAGTTAGGGCAGCAGTGTGACCGCCTGAAGCGTCCTAAGGACGCTGCAGGCGGCACTACTGCATAGATTCTGCCTGCAGGGTTCCATTCTAGGCACCCTCCTAGCCAGATGAGGCTAGCAGAAAAAAGCTCAGAGGGCCAGACCAAATGATTCTGCGGGCCATACGGCCCCCCGGGCCTGAGTTCCTCATCCCTGCTTTAACACTGTAATTTACTGATAGATTGATTAAAACAGTAATGCTGATAGCTCTTTCATTACCTACACATAAACAGAAAAAAGGCAGGTATGCCTGGATGTAACTCGAACACAATGGGGCAAATTCAATCATATACATATATATTAATTCCATGCATACACATCTATGACATCCATAACTTTGCAGTGCCTATAAGATGAGCCTATCTTCTCCTCCTCCTTGAATAATCCGCTCAGTTGTTACTACATTTTGCTGCTTCTGAAAACACATTTTCTTACATTCCATCAGTTGTTCGAAATCCCTCCACATCTTTACTTGTTTCATGTTTGGCCCATGGCTTTCCTTCACTGATTTTTGCTTCTCTCTCAATTTCTGTTGTAAGAAAGCAGAATAGAACATTAATCTGGTACCTGATACAGCTTATGTTTTCTCTTATGAAACAATTCTCAAACAAGATCCCATCACAAAACTATATTTATTCCACCTCCACCGGGGGCCAATTCAGAATTGCCTGCAAGTCGGACACTGTGCGTACTTGGACATAAATAGGGATCTTTACCTGTTTACAGACTGAGTTGGCCGCATCTAAGTGGCTGCAAGGTCTCTGCCCACCTGCTTGTAATAGTAGACGTCATCACTATCAGTACCTATACTTGGTATAAGAGATCTGTTGGGAATCAGATGGATCTCTGCATACAATCACCTTTGAATAACCCGTAATTCCATGTACCTACCCACAATATGGCCTCAGAACACTTATCCAATGTGCGAACGCCTAGTTGCCAAAGACGCGTATCCTTGGCTACAGAGCATGCACAGTGCAAAAAGATAAAAATTGCAGGATCTGTCTACAAAACGTATTTGCATGCAACCCTGCATCAGGCCCATTGTGGGCACTTCCAGGCCTCGCCTACTGTATATGGGCGATGTTTAGCAAAGTAATCTCATTCATTCAAATTATTACGAAAGTCTCATGTTTTGTAACTCATTGTTTATTATGTGATCTGCTACACAACAGAACGTTACTCCTTTGCAGCACAATTATCTCATTCAATCACATAATCCCGCATGAATTTCAGGTGATTAATCTCCATAGAGTTTATTGAGATGAGCAATTCATTGCTCATATGGGAGATTTTAGGTAATGCTGGACAGGAAATGCTCATTATAATAGAAAACTCAGAAAGGTCCTATTTTCCTTTTTAACCGATTAATTTCATATAAACATGTAAAGTAGCATTGTGCACACACATGAAATCAACCATATAGTATACTGAGAATAAACACTGCAAAATAATAATAGATAATCTTTCATGCTCCAGATTATTTAAGAAACATCAGAGTAGATGCAACAAACAATGAGTTTCTTGGATTTCACAGATAACAAATGGTAAAATACAGGGCTTAATTTGGAGATGTATGTAAACGCGATGTTTCCGGAAATATGTGATCTTTGCATGTGCAGATCTGGGTCTGTGATGTCACTCGCAGATGTTTGACATTCTGCTGGCGTTTGGGGGCGGCGACTCAAAGCGTCCTAGAACCACCTAAAGTGGTTCAGGATAATTTCTGCAGGTAACTAGGGGAACGTCTATTTGGAACAAGCATTATGAGTGAAATTAGGAAATTGTCTAAATAAGGGGGTGGGGATGTTATTGTTAGTTCCTGAGAAGCCATTGGGGTAGATTTACTAACGCTCCCAAAAAAAAAAAAAGAAGAAACTGGAGGAGTTGCCCATAGCAACCAATCCGATTCTAGCTATCATTTATCATGTACATTATTGAAAATGATAAGCCGCCTGATTGGTTGCAATGGGTTACACGTCCAATTTTCATTCTAGATGCTTTGGTAAGTCTACTCCATCGAGTCCAAACCTCGGTAAAGAAATACAACCTGTCATGCAGATAGTAAGTGACTTGTTTCCCATGCATGAGACATTACTAATGTGGCTTTTTAACACTGATAGAGGAAGAGCATCTGAGCTACTACAGCTGTCTTTGCTTCTGCCAATATATACAAGAAAAACACAAGACACAAATTCCCCCAGCACTCTGCAAAGGGTCAGCAAAACAAACATGCACCTATATAATAATAATATGCTAAGGACTCCGTTTCACACATTTGCAAATACATGATAAGCCACCAGCCACATCAAGGAATCTCTGCTCAGGTAGTCCTACACTAAATAATAAGCTCACCTTGGGTCATACATTCATGTATTTCTAAATTGGAGACACCCGAGGAACCTACAAAATGGCACTACAATTCAGTGGGATGTAGTTTGGAAGCCGACGGTCTAAATCCCGACCGCCGGCTTCCAGACGTTCTAATCTTGGCGTGGTACTAATGACAGGCGTCTAAATCTAGACGCCTGTCATTAACCAGATGCCAGAAGACCGACACCCGGCATCCCGGTCAAAGTGATGCCGGGCATGGACAGCCGTGGGGGGGGGGGGGGAGGGTTTGGGGATGGGTTTCTATGGTGGAGGGGAATTTTTAGGTCTAGGGCTCCCGGAGGGGACTTAGGGTTAGGCACTCCCCCCCAGGGAGGTTAGGGTTAGGCTAGGGGAAGGGGGGTAAGGCACTCCCGGGGCGGGGGGAAGTTAGGGTTAGGAACCCCCCCGGGGGACTTAGGTTTAGGCGGCGGGGAAGGGGGGGGATTAGGGTTAGGCACTTTGGAGGGAGGTTAGGGTTAGGCACCCCAGAGGGAGGGTTAGGGGGAGAAAATTAGGTTAGCGATACTTACCTTAGGGACGCTTGGGATTTTCACCCTTGCCAGGCTGCTGCTGTCGGGATTTCAACCGCCAGACATGCGTCCGGTAATACCTACTACTCCCAGTTCAGTATTTCCTCTATTTGCTCATAATCAACTTATCGGCACATCACAGGTGTGTGCCTACAGGTGAGTTGGCTCTCAATTTAGAAACACATGAATATATGCCCCAAAGTGGAGCTATTATTATGTAGTGTAGGACTACCTGAGTAGAAGCTGCCAATATATGCAAGGTCAGTTTTACAGATTGTTTGGATAGGTATTGGACAGGAGAAAGGCAACAGATATTTAATTATTGAAGTCGGGAAATAGTCATTATATTGACAGTCAATATGTCAACGGCAGAAAGCTGAAACGGATGTAATGTTAGTTAAAGCATTTTAACAGTGCCGGCAATAGAACTTTAAGTATGATGCTTTACAGTCATGTTAAAAGTTATAATGCCAACACACGGACATTACAACTGGATCGGCAGAAGTCAGGACTCCCATATATCAACAGGTTACGTCAGATGTAAAATAAATTAATTTCAGTTTGTCAGGGGGTATAGTAACACTTAATTGCATCTAAAGTTGAATTTTGAATCCCCCCTAAATTGATAAAAGAAATCATGTGTAGATCGATTAGCCACAAGGTTCCATCAGGACCTCACTCTTATATGGCATCGCAGTGGCTAATTTATGCACGCCCCTGTAACAACGTTCAAACGCACTGGCACGCCTGTATTTCCCCGACCACCCCCACCCGTCAACACCCCCAAACGGTCACTTCCTGTCAATTATTCTGCGATGGGTCTGCGTAGTCACTGCAGATCGCAGTCCGATCGCAGTGAGCCCTTTGCGCACTGCGATGCATGTGCAGAATGCAACAATCGGCCATCTGCATGCGTAATCACAGTTGCGATTGGTAATGAGTTAGGTCCTCTGCCCCTTAGGAGTCTGCAAATCACAGAGCTAGCATAGAATTGCTATAGAAGCTGAAAGCAATGCACTAGCAATAAAGTCACTCTTAGGGCAAATGGCAGCAAATATAAGTTATATTCATTGGTTTCTGCATAAAAACACCTAAAATATTTATGCTTTATATATAATATAATTTCACAGAAAAACTAATTTTTAGGCACTAAAATAATGCTAAAGGACTAAATTTGCATCTAAGTTTGCATTGAACTAGATAACAATGGGGCCTACATTTAAAAATCACATATTGGGCTTTATTCAGAGGTGCACACAGTGGCAGCCAATGCTGTGCTTTTATAACGAACAAAACCAGTGATCTTCCTACTGAGATGCCTACTGGCTGCGGTGCTAATCTGTTTTGGTGCGTCTTTAGAAGAACCATTACCGAAGCTTGCACCAGCCCTACAGCAGGGGTAATTACTTCATCTGAATATGGCGTCCTGTGTCTGCCCTACTGCAAACGCCCATAGGAATCCTGGACTATTACGAACAAATGTGCACTGCATCTTCCTGCGGTAATCATCAGATGCATGTACAGTTTTAAAACATTGGCCGCTTGCTTGTGACATGGACACTGCGACCACTGACTCAGGCTCATTATGTTTATCCAACCCATGAGGAAATGAAGCAATTAAATCACAGTAGTCATTTCTAAGTAGTTATGAAACACATAGTTTATTTTTGTTAACTGTCTCTACAGCTGAATGGTTCTAATGACTTAGAACACACTATATAATCATTTCTACCATGCCGAATGCCACCTGCAGCTGCTGTAAGCTGGTGCATACCGACTGTTTTCCATCATAGATTATACAGGTTGGAAGGGTTTTTCTCATCATACATTGGATGTGCTAACAGGCTTGTGAGCATTTCTACAAAACTGACAACTGCAAAAAAGAGAGAGAGCTACAACCTGTAGCTGCAAATAATAAAAAAAAAAGTGTCTGCCAGAGTCTGTCATTTTTCTAGTACAGTTTAGAAAACTAAAATCAAAGTCTGACTGACTACAGAGGTGTCCTCGTAAACCTATCCTTTTATGTGACACTTCCCAGACTTCCTACTCACTTCTGAATTTAGCATCTTATTTGCATCGTAGTTGCATCAAAAGTTGTTTCTAGTGTCCGTGCACATAGGATTAGTATTTTGTTGCAAAGGAATTGGTATAAAGTCACAGATTAAGCACAGCGCCGTGCGGCGGGATTGGTGCGGCCCAATCATATCGGTCCTCATTTCATTTTAACCCAGGTTAGCATCTGGGTACTACACAGCAGCTGCATGTAATGCCAGCTCCAGTGTCTTGGGTACTTGTGCATTATACTTTTGTTATATTACTAATGCGGTCCAAAAGCGTGCGACAGGAGACATGGCGTGAGTTAGTCACAAAGCCCGAGGCGCGATTTGAAGATAGGTGTTTGTGAACACATCTGTAGTATGGATTATAAGAACTTTCACTCTCTAGAATGGCATTCTCATCTTGAAGAGCACCTACATAAGCTGAAAGGAGCTGAGCCATACATGTGTCCATAATCCCCTGTACGATGTCAAAGCATGAACAGCATTACAGAAGTTACCTAATGAGGAGTGGAAGACTCCCCTGTGTGTCTCACACTGAGTAATTAGCAGTGGGAAACAGTAGCAAAATTTAACAGGAAGGATTGTAAAATGTAAACTGTATTATTTCACATATGTACTGTATGTAATGGAGCAGTAATCCTGAAAGTGGCATTTTTCTTTTAATGTTATTGAAGCATATACTACTAACATATTGATACATGCAAACAGTTTGCTGTATATATACAAAAAGTATCAATGTGCCAGGAAAGAAACTATATAACAGGTACCACAGCTGATTTGGTACAGACACCAACTTCTCTTCAAATAAGTAAGATCAGCTGTAGGCAGAAGTTCTCCCCTTTACACCGGTACATTATATAGAAGGGGATGTAGTGAATTTACCTATGATCGGGATGCATCAGTTGAGATGCCAACACCGGAATCAGCTGGCATCCCGATCATAAGTATAGTGGGCCAGGCTAGCTGTTAACCTTGGGGGTGGGTTAGGTATAGGCTGCGGAGGGTGGGAAGTTAGGTTTAGGCACCCCGGGGTGGGTTAGGGTTAGGCACCACCGGGGGGGGGGGGGGATAGGCACTATGGGGGGGTTAGGTTTAGGCACTAACCGGGAGGGTTAGGGTGTGGGGTAGGGAGGGTTAGGATGCAGGAAAGGAGGTGTTAGGGGGTGAAGGGGGAGGGTTATGATATTTACCTAGCCCCTGTCGGGATTCTGAGCATCGGGATGCCGCTGTCTGTATTTTGACAGCCGGAATCCCGACTGCTGGTCTCCAATATCCAACCCTATAGAAGATGAGCTCCAAGCTCTCTACTTAAGCACATATATAAAAAAGCCCATACATCTGCAACAGATTGCTGCAATTCCCTGTTCTGCTGGTGGGGTCAGGGGATCGGGTATATTCAACATTTTGAAAAATCTCAATTCCCTGACCCGACCCAAAAATGCTCGAAATTGGCGAGTCTGGGACTTTTAACATATTGAAGTTTCCCTGATCTGCCGATGGATTGCCACTTTGTTCCTAAATTGGTGCTTGGTCTAGCCTCATTTCAGGGGTGTATCTACCATGTGTACAGCCCCTTAAATGTTGGGCCCTGGCTCACCCTGCGCTGAGTTATACAGCCACTATTGTGACTTGTATTACTACCAGATGGGCCCCAGTGAGAGCAGCATTTGAGGAGTTTGATTAATTTGTCTCCAGCTGTCTCCTCCCCATCTCCCCATCTCTGCATTTGACCACCTCTGACTTCTCTGCATGGGATTATCGGGACTGGCCCCAGCTTACAGAGAGCTGCTTCTTGTTGCTGTGCTTCAGTATCTGGCTGCTCCCTTGGGACCAGCCACTAATGAAATGAATTTATTTCCTCACCGACTCACCCTACATGGTGTCTTTTTTTTACCTTTTATTTGGTGAGCAATTTCCCCTCCCAAACTGTTGTAAGATTTTCCAACAGCGATTTATATAGAAGCATTTGCTAAAACGTGGCAGAGTCTCCGAAAATGTGTTTTAGTTATTAATATTTTTCTTTGCTTATGGATAATTAAAAATAAACAACTAGAAAGAGTTTCTTAGTAAATAAAATGACATTTACAGTATGATCTTGTAGAGCAGGTAACTCAATGCAGGCCATTTAACTCTTTCATTTTCACCTCACTCCGTACAGAGAGATAAGTCACTGCAACAATTTTGCATCTATAAATGTAAACGTTAATTGAAGACTTAGGGCGTGATTCAGAGATGGATGGTATCGCAGAGCCGCATAGAAGCAGTGGTGTAATACCATCCAGGAAAATGCAAATGCAGCAGGAGGTGTCCATAGGAAATAGAAACCTCCTGCATTGCATTTGTGACCTGAATGCAGCATCCGAAGCTTACCTTAGTCTGGTCACTTGCATGGCCAGTAAATCTGCATCCACCGACACAGACCCTGGCCTCGTCACTCCTGGAAAATGGGGCGACGCGCCCCATTTATGAGAACGGTGGCCAGCCATGCCCCAAGTGGCGTAGCATATCAATCATACTGCAACAAAAGGGGGACTGTGAGCGAGATCGAAGAACGGGTCCATAGACTGTATGGATCCCTAAACATCGGAGATGTACGCTAACCATTGAGTTAGTGTACATCTCGGGATCAGGGCCTTAATGCATGCAGGTGTTTTACTCCAGGGAAATATTTTGTGACCTCCACTCTGTTTCCTAAGGCGCATAAATAATGTATAATAAATACCCATAATCCTCTAATAAGAGCCAGATCATGCCATTTGGCAAGAGGGCACTGATGGACCTAGACTTTTCTGCGTGGTTGCCTTTCTTTTTAGTACGTGACCCAAGAAACTTTAAACTTTGTTTTGTTTTTTTTCCTGGTAGTTTTTTTTTTTTGAAATTACAAAAATTAGTAATTACTAATCCCAACCATTTCCCCTTATCACATATGCATAGGATCTGTCTTGTTCTGTTTTCCATCAAAGTGCAACTGGGAGGTGCAAAATGTGTCCAATTAAAAATATAGGACAAACCCCAAATCATGTTCTATTGCAGAGTGGATATGGCTGTACCCGTAAAACACTTCTCCATCACTTTATCTCAATACAATAATCTTGCACCACAAAATGGAATCTTGATTTTGTGTTGCTCCACAAATCTAGGCACACCTATGTATACCCTACTGTATACTTGCCAAGGATTGCCCAACTCCACTTATTGGCTTGTGCAAATTTATGCTTTGTTGCAAAATGACCATCTTGTTCTGCAAACCTAATCACTCCGGAAAAATCCGTGCAAATAGCATTTGCACAGCAGGTGGCACTTTTTCACACTTCCATAAAATAAACTTGTTGTCTGCCCTCTAAATGGTTGTCTTGCCTTTACCACACTCTCTGAAGGGTAAACCTTAAATCCCGATAATTGAACTACAGTTATAAGGGCCTGGGCTGGGCCTACAAGTGTATTTTTTTTTGCTTTTTCTTGCAGTGGTCAAACTGGTCACACTTGTAGATGGACAAATTTGACAAGATCCCAGGTGTTTACCCCTTAGCTAAAGCAGCCAAATCACGTCCTGCATCAATAGGGCCTCATAATGAGCCAGAAGATGACCTTGTGGTCTTATTCCAACCAGATATACCAGTATGTTAGATAATGATTTTATTTTTATTTATTTATTACCAGTTATTTATATAGCGCACACATATTCCGCAGCGCTGTACAGAGAATATTCGGCCATTCACATCAGTCCCTGCCCCAGTGGAGCTTACACTCTATATTCCCTATCACATGCTCACATACACACTAGGAGTAATTTTTTTGTTAGGAGCCAATTAACCTACCAGTATATTTTTGGAGGGTTCAAGGAAACCGGAGCACCCGGAGGAAATCCACGCAAGCACAGGGAGAATATACAAACTCCACACAGTTAGGGCCGTAGTGGGTATCGAACCAACGACCTCAGTGCTGTGAGTCAGTAATGCTAACCATTACACCGTCTGTGCTGAACAATGATTTAATCCTTTTCGTTAGATTAGATTATATAGCATCCAGGCTATTTTCATGCTAAATGCCAGATATTGTATGAAATGTCACAGCGTTTAGCCAGCATAACACATTAACATGTTTCAAAAAGGTTTTTCATAAAAGTCTCTATGTAGTTGAGAAACCCTGCCCCTACCCCCTTTCTAACAATAAGCTTGTTTTATTCAGTTTCCTGTATTTTTCTCCACGCATAGTAACACTGCCCTGGTCCATAAATGCCTACTTTCTAAAAATGGCCGAGAGACCCCTGAATTTCAGCAAACTCTCCCGGAATCCCAGAGACGTACTCAGAGAAGTTAGAAGTCTGGGGGCAAAATTATTTGTTTGTCAAATCACTAAGGCTCACCCCCACTGCAAAATTCACATCATTACATAGTTGGGCTGAGGACGGGCTTAATGATACAAATCACATCACTTTCTCACACAAACTCATCATGCTCTACAATCATATGGGTCATAACTTCAAAACGGTGCTTTTACTCTAGGCAAATAAAAATGAAAAAAGGGTTTGTGTGCTCAGGCACTAATGTAGTCTTAAGCTGGGTACACACTAAACTGTGTGTGTTCCCAGCACTGACGGGCTGACATATCGAGCGGTCCATACACACTGGGCGATCTGGTGCCCAACTGCACGATATGCCGGCCCTTCCCCCGCACAGCGCTGCATGGGATCGTCAGCCGCATCGCCTGATCTTACATGCTTCACATAAGATCAGGTGATGAGGCTGATGACCTCACGGGAGCGCGCACTACACATTTTTAACGATTTGTCTTACCGATGTGTCGGAATTGGCCAAATCGTTAAAGACGCACAAAAGCAGTACAATAGTCCATTTTAGGTGGGGCAGCCCTGATGTTTTTATTTTCAAAGTTTGTGAGGTTGACAAATGACCTTTTGATCTGAAGGTAACACACTGCAACAATTAACATGCAGAGTTATATGTAACATATTCTGATTCACAATTGTGTTTGTACAGCGAGATACACAAATACCACATACAAAGGGAGATTAATGCACAGTGATGTTTCCCTTACTTTTTAGAAACAAACAAAAAAAAACACTTTTTAGAAAAATGACCAGAACACAAAATATTATGTACACATGGATAAAGACGTTATACTTATGATTACCTACAAATGTGCAACATTATACCCAGCAGTTTTATGTTATTTGCAATAGTCTAATCTAATTTAATCTACGATGACCTGTTAAAATGATTTTTATATCAAAGGTTCTTCTGTAATACTTCACAGTGGAATTTAAATCCACATGGCGAGAATATGAACTGCATAGTACATTGGCCAATGATGAAAATAGGGAAAATCTTCTGGAAGAAAAAATATAACTGACAAATGTGAGAATCTCTCTGAAAATAGCAGTACACAACTATGACACACACAGGAACACACACTTATAGGGCCTAGACATGTACAGTACACACAGACTCAGTACATACTTTCAGATAAGATACACGGGTCACTAGTCCTGCAATACAGTAGGAACTATTCACACTCACATTTAGTTTTGTAAATATTCCTGGTCATATTGTATTTTAGAGCAATACAAAAACATTGTATATTAGGGGCCCTTAAATAGGTATAAGACAGATGCATGTGGTGGTTGGTTTCACAGCTGTATTGAAGCAGCTCTCGAAAAACAACCAAACATAAAACACTATTTTGTGCCTAGGAAAGTTCTAATCACAGATGCTGACATTTGCCTAACACTGCAGGAACCTGCCTTTCCCTAATAGGATTACAGCGCAGACTAAAAAACAGGTGTGACTTATAATTGGGCTGATGAAAAAGATGGGGTGTGTGCACAACATCTCCATGGAGAGTCACTTTCCATTATTTATATGAAATGCAACCGACAAAGATCACATTACAGTTGATGAATCATTGTAGGAACCTGTGCTGACGTCACTACCCTGTGCCTCTACCCAAAAGTCAGTACAATGCCTGTTTCTCACAGTCTGCACTAGAGAACTCAGTGGTGTCATAGAACAATCATATGGTTTACAACTTGAAAAATGCTGGTTTATCCAAGAGAGGGCATGGGAAACAGACACTATCTAAAGAGCACAGCAAGTACAGCTTTGCTAGAGCAGTTCTGGGTTATGATAAAGGCCCAGCTACTATAAATAGAGATAGGAAAATAGACTCCTGTACACTGCAAATTCATTTTCATATCCATCTTTGTCTGAGGAACAGTGTACTTTAAAAACAGTGACTTCATACAGACAGACTGTGGGCCTGATTCAGACCCGCTTTCTAGATGCGGCCCCTCGCTCCCAGCGTATGGGAATCAGCTAAGTGACATCAAGGCAGGCGCTCACACGGCAAGGCAAAAGCACGCCCACTATGTCTTGGCGAACGATCACTTTGTGTTTACAGACGCCCACCAGCCTGTCTTTAGCCGCTCACTAACGGACGTCATCTCCAGGAAGTATATACAACCATTGGTACATCGGGTTCCATCGGATCAGACTGTAGCGCTTGCGGTTGACTGTACCCTACCGCAAGCACTGCAAGCACTTCAGTGTATAATTCAACCAGGTGACGTGTACTATGACACTGCCGGTTAAATATGCATGCCTCTGAAACGGCGTTGAAACACTAAGGCATGCCTGCGTCCGCAACTCCACTCCCCCGTTACTACTGTCCTGCCCCTGTTACCACCCACAAACGGCCTCTCCAGTCACTCATTCCACTGAGCTGTCTTTGCAGGGCGAGCGAGCGCATCCCGATTGCTCGTACTAGTTTGCGCACGTGCACTGCGAACTATATGCATGCGAACATTTCCAAACATCGCCAGCAACAAGTGCTCGCTTGCTAGCCAGCAGGTCTGAATCAGGTCCTGTGTTTTAATAGCGGTTTCACAAATGTGATTACTTAGGAGAAGATAGCTTTTACATAACATATGTATAATGTATAATATATATATATATATATATATATATATATATATAGTATATGTATTATATTTAGCCTGAAGTGTATCAAACAACAAAACAAGTATAAATACAAGATATGAATTATAGTAAAAGACAAAATTACATACAGCATATATCTTGATGTATTATATAAATATATATGAAACTAAAAACATTAAAGATCGTTAATCGCATGGGCTAGTGACCCCCCCAGCCATCATCCTCCATTATACTCCTCGGAATCTGTATGTAATGCCGGCTGTCGGGATGCCTCCTGTCAAAATACCAACAGTGGCATCCCGATGGTTGTTATCCCTACAGGGGTCGGGTAATTATACTTACCCTTCCCCCTTCTACGCCTAACTTCTTGTAGCCTAACCTAACCTTCCCCACCCCGCACCCTAACCTTCCCCGTTAGTGCCTAAACCTAAGTCTCCCCTGTTAGTGCCTAACACTAACCCCCCCCCCCCCCAGTGGTGCCTAATGCTAACCCTCCCCTGGCGGCTAAGAGCTAAGGGCGCCCTGAACTTACCTCGTTCGGGCTGGCATCCTTCTGGATTCAGGTGGCGGGATTAAGATAAGCGTCGGTATTTCGATGCCTATCTTAAGTCCTTTGTCGGACTTTCAGCGTCGCCATTCAGACAGCCTTGAGGAAGAGTGCTGTTCACTCGAAACGTGTTGGCAGCTGGGATTTACCTGCTTTGAACCCCTGGGGACCTGGAACTGTGTGCGGCTGGCCAAACCAGATTCTTGCAGGGAGAAGGGCGTTTATCCGGAAATCTCCCATACACACTCTCTGGAAGCAGCAAATCTGGTGCTAAACACGGTACGGTTCCAACTGTTACATATTGGATGTCATTTCACTTTGGGTGATCCCATAAAGTGTTTCATGCCATACATTTATTGAGAAATTTTAATGAAGATTTTTGGATTACATATTTTTACTTGGATATTTTATTTTGTCTTGATATATTAAATAACGTACTACACTATATTAAGTTTTTTCTTTCCTTCCCCTTTTTCTATATTTATCCTGGAGGATTATGGGGTTTTGAACCATTCAAAGAATCTATGGAGAAGTGATTAACGGAACAGGAGAAAATAAAGATCTGACTCATATTCCTGATATCAATTGACTTTTAGCGCCTTGGTGTATTACCTACTGCTCATATATATTGATGGCATACCGTCCGTTGGTCTGATAACTACATCCCAGCCTTTCGGCCATGCATTTGCCTCTTGGCATCTAGGGTAATGATGACAGAAATAAGAGCCGAACAAAAATCCCCAATGTGGGCTGATATGTGTTTTATGAAAAACGTTGAGAAATAATTCCCTATAAAAACTAACAGGTATGAGGTGGCAAGAGTCGAATAGGGCCCTGAATAAATCATCAGTAGTTAAAACTAGAAAATAGTGTAACCAAGAGGTTCCCAAACACAGACCTTAAGGCACCCCAACAGTGCAGGTTTTAGAGATATCCATAGTTGAGCACAGGTGGTTAAATCAAATTGACTGAGATACTAATCAAGTCACTTGTGCTCAACCACGGATATCTCTAAAATCTGTACTGTTGGGGAGTCTTGAGGACCGCGTTTGGGAAGCTCTGGTGTAACAGATATACGTTCAGGAAGCCGGTGGACTGAATGCCGACCACCGGCTTCCAGACATTGTTATCCTGACTAGGGACGAATGACAGGCATCTAATCTAGAAGCCTGTCATTTGACCGACGTCGGGAGACTGGCACCAAGCATCACAATCGCCCAGTCGTACGGATGCCGGGCGCCGCTGCGGGGGGGGGGTTAGTTTTAGGGCCCCTGGGGGGGACTTAGTGTTAGGCACCCCCCCGGGAGGTTAGGGTTAGGCTAGGGGGGGGAGGGAGTATTAGGCCCCCCCGGGGGAGTTAGATTTAGGCGGCGGGGAAGGGGGGGTTAGGTTTAGGCACTTAGAGGGGGGATTAGGGTTAGGCACCCTAAAGGAGGGCTAGGGTTAGGGGGTAAATTAGGTTAATCAATACTTACCTAGGGACGATCGGGATTTCTTCCTCTGTCGGCCAGGCGCTGTTGGGATTTGAACCGCCGGCAAGGGGTCCAGCGGTAATTCATACCGATTCCGGTGTAACCATTTGGGTAACCCTGTCCCAAGCACGTCATAGTCTAGCATAACCCGTAAAACATGTATAATGTAAGGAAATTGTACCGTGGCCGGAAGGGGGTTGGGACAATAATATATCCAAGGGTTCTTCTAATCTAAGTCTGAGAAATAATGACTTGATTGGTGTAATGTTGAGCATGCTAATAAGCGAAGGGATATGTAAAAAGAAACCCATACTTCTCTACAGCCTGTTGGAATGTAAGAAGCCATTTAGAGGATTTATCCACTAAGCAGCCTATGGAGCAAATACCCCTCTCTGACCACATTATAAAAGGGTTTGCAGATAATCAGGATTATTTTAACATGCGTGATAAATAGTATAATAAGCATTAAGGCGAGACTTGTGGTGTAAAATATACCACACCTTACTGTACGTGTTTTCTAAAGGAGAGGATTATTTTTCAATGAGTGAGGGATATATGGATCGTAAGGGTTAGAGAAATTAGACCAAGCTCAAATTAGACAAAAAAAACTACTCTCAAGGAGAGAATCAGTGTACTGTATATATTTAACCTGTGGAGGCAGTCACTGAGATGGCGCAAAAGGGCTGTGTGGTTATAATGTATAATGTTGGGGAAATTAATTCCACCATTAGCTTTTGGTTGTAACTGAATCAGGCCAATCTTACATCTTTGGTGATTGCACATGAAAGTCCTGGATGCAGCATTAATCTTTGTAGTGTCTACCGTAGTAATCCGAAGGGGTAGTGATTGAAAAAGAATATCTTTGGGAACAAAACCATATTAAGTACACTCTGTAGCTTGGCCGCATCTTTTTGCTCTTCCTGAAAGGAGGGGTTTTGATCCTAAATTCATTTATTGATACAAAATGTTTATTCTCATCCCACTACGACTTTATTAGTAAATGGGGTTTGTGGGGAACGGATATCAATGCATGGAGGACCTTGCCAGGGGTGCCCCTTCTCCCCGTTGTTGTTTAATTTATGTATTGATTCTTTGTTTTGGATTCCGCCAGAGCTGGTCAGAGTTCCAGGGGATTAAGGTGGGTGTGGCAGAGATTAAACTATCTGCTTTTGTAGATGATCTGTTAAATTATATTGATAATCCTGAGTCTTCACTGGGGAAGATTTTGTTCCAACTTTCAGATTTTGGGAAGATTTCGGGGTAGGTGTTGAATTTATCCAAGTCTGTAGGCCTCTATCTCCATCCAAACATACAAGTTTATGTTTGGTATATTCTTCGTCATCCTTGTGATTTAAATTCACATAAATCTACTTTTTTGCCATTTATAGGAAACCAGGAGTTTCAGGGGGGTAAGGCATTGTTCCCTTTTACCAAGGTCCATAAAGAAGGCTTGACTAATAGAGGCACTTTTCTCAATATCTCATTAAAACGATCTCTTACTTATATGGAGGCATCGGAAAAGTTTCCCTCATTTTGTATTCACCCTTTTGCTTTTATGCAGGCTAAGCATTATGTGGCTTCTGTCATTAGATTTAGATTAGATTTCAGATTTGGATTGGGACAACGCGCTTAACATTAAGCTTCTTTCAGAGCCGGCTTCTAGAAAAGCGCTATCGATCCACTATTCATTTCTCCAACAACCGATTTATCATGAGGGGGTGAGCACTGGGATGAGTAAGTGGGTGCAGGTGACCTCATTATCATGCAATATTCTTACTAAAAAACTGCTCCTATCACAAAACTTACTCCCTGCTATCCAATATCAGGAAGTGTTCTTTAATATTTTTCACAAAGCACATTTCTCCCCGCATCGCCAGTTTCTAGCAGGTATGTATTCTTCGGCACCTTGCCCTCGCTGTCAATCCTCTGTAGCAGACTTGTATCATTACTTCTGGTCTTGTACTCTCCTCAGAGTCTTTTAGCTGCAAGTGAGGAAATTCACCCTTGAGCACTTGGTGAATTACATACCATTTACTGATGTATGGGCTCCATCTGATGTACTTCCGGAAGATCAGCGTGTGGTGAAGGGTTGCAGAAGGCTACTACTTATTATCAGTGCAGTGGCCCGCAAAGCTGTACTTCAGACAATCGAAGCCACTCCGCCAACATTGCGACTTTTTAAGGAAGATCTTTTCCATGTATTTAACATGGACTGGATCGAGACTATTCTAGAGAAAGAAACTCGTGTTTCTAAATTTTTCCAAACCTGGGAAAGTTATATTGGGACTCTGACTCTAGTACAGAGGAGGAAAATTCACAAGTCACTGAAATTTACTCAATGGTACTGTCTTCGGATGATATCGAAGGGCCCTCCGATTCGGTTGGATCTTTGAGGGGATTTTGCCTTCCCCCTTCGCTCTCCTCCCTTGGCTTTCTGATCCCGAAGCCACACTCCTTTTTATTTTATTTTCAAGGTCTCCTCGGTTAGGTGCACAGAAGGGTACATGTATTTATAAAATGTCAAGAAATTGTACGACAAGACATATTGTTTTATATTTATTTTCTTTATATTTTTTATTTTGTTTGGTTTAAGATGAGACCTAATTGTTCTTTTCACAAAGACTGTATCTTTAATCTATGCGCCTTGTAGAGCATATAATTATTCACAGCCGCATTGTGTGTATTTAATAATGGAATTCGATGTATTTGCTTTCTTTATAATAGGTTACTATATTTGCAGATGTGTTTTGTAGGACTTGTGATCGTGGTGTTTCAATAAAAAAATGTTCATAAAAAAAACAAAAACCTGTGCATTACAAAATAAGAATATGCACTTTTAAATCATAAGCAACATGACAAAATAGTTAGTGGTACGGTTCACTTTCATCACATACAGGGGTCACTTCAATTAGCCGTGAGAGGGGCTAGTTGCTGCTATAGCAGCGTGGAAACGCTGGCAACAGCACCTCAACTCGCCCCACTCACGGCCCAACCTCGCCCTGGACTTGTGGATTTCTGTACGCAGCCCTATGGGGTTGCGGGCACAAATTTGCATGTCCTAAGGTAACGTAAGTATGGTATATAGCCGCACTGATCTGCGGCTAATTAAACTGACCGCTGATAATTATTTCCATCACACATGCAAATAAGATACTCCTACTCAGTAGAATAGACCTTCGAGTAATGCCATTCAGTTGGCTGCACTTGGAGTCAGCCAATCATATTTTTTAAATATAACAAAGGCTTTTGCTGACAGGTGCTGGTCCCTTCTGCAACAAAGGTCATTCTACTCCTGTGATGTCAAGCCAAACCCTGACCCTTGTTAGAAGTCCTGTAAATATCTATAATCCACTCTCCTATAATGAATATCTATAGAGACCCAAGCAAAAGTAACAAAAACATATTTTATAAAGCAATAGGATTATATTCTGAAAAAAATAACTAATTGTTTTACTATAATTTATTTTATCTAATTAATAATTAATTAAAGTATGTGATACTTTTCCTTTAAAACTCATATCCCTAGCTAGGAAAGAGAAGAATCAGTTTTAAAATAAATCAACCACAATTTTCCTTTGCAATTGTGTATCTTACTACACAAATAGTTCTGTCAATCATACAGAATCAGCTTAAACCATTAGTGAAAAAAGAGGAGGATAATTGGGAAATGTAAGCAGTTTATGCTTTTACTGTATAAGGACATTTGTGATGGCTATTTTAGGCATCTATCTACAGCAGCCATTCACAGCAAAGACTACAGGGAGAAGGCATTAACATAGTGCATCTTCTGGCAAGTGAAAATGAAATGCAGCAACAATGCATAAATACTGTCCCTTAAATAACAATTTATCATTCATGTTCTTTTAGTCTAGTTCGCTACACGTTCCCATATAACTCAGCTTTCATTCATCTTTACTCATCATTTACCTAGTAATGTAAACATCCTGTATTCTTCACTGTAGGCTGATCATATTACAAGCACAGAACACATTATGTAACCATTCATTTTGCCTTTCAAGAAAAACAAATTTATTGAATCAAATAATTTCTATACACTGTAAACAAACATTGAAAATCATTAATTCCATTGAAATATCCATTTAACAGCACCAGTGAGTTTAATATGGCACCACTGACCAATGTTCCATGACAGTGAGAGACATGTGCTGATATAACAAAGGACATATTTCTCCAACTACAGGTGGCCAATCTAGTTACAGTATCCCGGTCAGCATTAATCATGGGAAAGGTTTAAAAGCTCAGTCCTAATAATGCTCTCCCACTCTCCACGTTGTGGCTCAGTCCTGCCGTCAGATCTGCCACTCTGCTGGGAGTTACTGGGGTTCAGTGTGTGTACTGCACGTGACCTGCCTTGTGCAGTTAGCTGTGTATTATCTTTCTATGAACGCTTGCTACAAAGAAACCACATAAGGTGTGTCCTGGGACACTGCTATGAAGAAGAAGCCAGGCTGTTTTAGGTTCATTTCCTCCTCTTCATTAGTCTCACCATCACCACTCGGTGACACTGATGCAGAGGATGACCTCCTTACAGTATGAAGGTGACAGTGATGAAAATGATGACCTCCACATAATCACTTTAAGTGGAGGTAAGCCTCATCATCATTGTCACTCTGTGTGGGTCCATTATTCTTTGTCATTACACTTTCTCTGTATGTGGGTGTCATCTACTGTATATCAGCAACCATACTGACACTGTGCGGGCTTAAGACACCGTTTTCTATGTTTGCTTAACCTACATTGTGACAGTGCAATAAAGTTCTGAATTCCAAGCAGATTCTGTTATCCTTCCTTTATCCTTGTGGAATCTGTGTGACATACCAAGCTAAACTCATAACAAGAGACATATAGACCTTATACCTTACCTTTCCCAGGTTTTCTTGGTCCTGGATGTTCTTGGAATATTGATCCCTATATGATAGAAAACAGATGTCACTTTGGCTGTTTCATAATAAATGTTATATAATAATAATAATGCTATTATATAGCACTTTTGAAAGACCTTTACATTTGCCTTTACAGCACATAATACAAAACAAGCGAAAATACATTGTAATAACTGTCTCTATAAACTATTGGAGGACTAATGTTCTGTTGCCAGACCATAACTTCAAATTAAAACTATAGTATCCTGCAATGTTCTGACTTAAATTTTTAGCTTGTAGATGTGTTAATGGTTCCAGGCTAGCCAGCTGCAGATGTCGAAAGGCAGCAACAGTGCAGTCCCCTGCGCCCTGGGCAATGCACTGCTCGCACACCCCTCCCTATGACGCTGAGCCTATCAGTATGGCTTTGGAGTGTGGGAGGAAACCAGAGCACCATAGTAAGGACATGCAAACTCTACACAGATCGGGCCATAGCCTGAAACTGAACTCAAGACCTCATTGCTGTGACGCAGTAATGCAAGCCATTAAGCCACCACAAAAATGTACAAATGTGACATGTAAATTATAAGAAATAACAACCTAAAGCTTAAAATGAAGACATACATTAGGATTCAAGGAGCAGTAATTTGAGGAAGGGGGAATTAAAGTTATAATTCACTTGATTGCAGGACCTTTTATATTCCCCCCCCCCCCAACACACGAACATGCACACATCTATCTTAAATCATCTAGAACAGGGGTTCTCTACGCCAATCCTCAGGTCAAGTGTTCAGCATTTCTGCCTCTGGAAATGTGTGAGATACTTACTGAGGCCCTGATTCAGAGACGGACGCTCTGACAGAGCGCTCGCTCTGAATCAGGGCCGTCCCTCCTTCATTTTGGAGCGGCCTCCTGGCCGCTCGCATAGCTGTGGGTGACCACCCACAGCTATAGCGAGCGGCCAAAATGATGGTTGCGATGGTCTTGACCATCGGGCTTGCGACAAGACCCTGCGGTAGGGTCTCGCTGCCGCAAGCCCCGGAGTGCTTTTGGCTCTATCAGAGCCAAAAGCACTCCCACTGACATCACTAGTGATGTCAGTGGGGCCGGCCCCGGTCGGTAGGCGTTCCCATGGGAATGCCTCCGTCTGGGCAGCCACGCCCCCGGCACGTCCACCAAAGGGGGCATGCTGTCAATCACCATCGACAGCACGCCCCCGTTGGTGCGAGACCCATAACGACGGCTTGGCCGTCGTTATTCGGGTCTCGCGCATGTGCACGACGGAGCCGCCTCCGTCGTGCGCATGCGCACTTGGGCACCATCGACCCGCTTGCGAGTCCTCAGCGCTCGCGAGCGGGTCTGAATCAGGCCCTAACTCACTTGTGCATAAAGAAATCCTGACCTGTTGTGGCACTTGGGTACTGGGGTTGACAACACCTCACCTAGCAGAAAGGGTCTCTATGGAAATATTTTCACATTGATGGCAACTATGGAATTATGTGGTTGATGTTCACAATAATAGGACATGGCTGCTAGCAGCTGACTGTCTTAGTTATGAGAAAAATATTTCTACAATGCCTAGATCATCTTTCATGTGTCCAAAGTTTAATGTCTCACCTCATTTCATCCGTACCGTACCAACAGACACTGCTCAGAAATGCCAGTTGCCAATTGCCTTAATATTTGTGGTGACAATGGGGCCGGCTCCATGGCTGTTCAAGCCAGGCAGCCGCATGGGGCACCACCCCATAGGGGTCTACTGGCACCCGGGGTCTGCCTATGCCCTGCCTGTGTGCTCACTAACAAAGCAGTGGTCCTACAGGGCTGAAGGAGCAATGCTTTGTAAATGAAGGGCACAGTGTCTGACTCGCCTACTGTGGTGCCGGTGTGATACTCTGTGAACCGCGTTGCTTGGGAATTCTGAAACTCATCCTAGGGATGGTGAGAACAGGTGGTATAGATACCCAGGATCTAATGACGTCATGCCGCTGTCACTGCTCAGGAGCAGGAAGGAAGGAGCAAGAGAGTAACAAGGAAGTATATTTGCAACAATAAGGTTGCGAAGGTCTTAAGAGAGCTCTTTGCTAATACCCATCATGAGATGTTTCTTGTGTGACACCTTGGTAATGAGACACCTTTTTATAGGCCATCAGTTTGGACTGAACCATCTTATATTGATTTGCACTGACAAGGGGCAGGATTGCTTTCTAATTACTGACAGATTTCAGCTGGTGTCTTGGCTTTCCATGCCTTTTTGAACCTCCCTTTCTTCATGTGTTCAATACTTTTTCCTGTGTCATTTTCACATTATTACACATAACTTAATTTATGGATATAACTTAATTTATGGATATCTATGGTTTGATTTCTTTGCATGTGTGGATTGCATGGGTTGTTGCTGACATTTGGTGAAAAAATCATTACAATGGCCATATTACAAATATATTTACTGATGTGTTCAATACTTATTTTACCCACTGTATGTATATATATATATATATATATATATATATATAGATATATATACACACACGAGGTCTGTCTAAAAAGTTCAGTATCCGGTGTGAAGGGTGACGACCAACTCGGGTTCATCAGGAAGGTGTGATAGTGGGTAAGGGTTAGGTATGGAATGCCGTCACTCGGGATCTCAGTGGTCAGAATTCAGATGCCAGCATCCTGACAAAGTTAAGATACCGGCACCTGTCGGTCAGTATCCTAACCCTCCCCCTCTCCCCACCCGTAACACTCCCTCCCCGTTGCCTAAAACTAACCTTCCCCCCTAGTGCCTAACCCCAACCTTCCCTCTAGTGCCTAATACTAACCCCCTAACCCCAGTACTTACAGTCAGGATGCTGGCACCGGGATTGTGACAGGTGTCGGGATTCCGGCACCGGCATTCTAAGCGCCGGCATCCTGACTGTCAGGATTATAACTACATCCCGTGGGTAATTACTGAAACCCCAACTTTAACCTGTGTCCAGAGTCCAGGGTCAGAGCCGTGTTAAAGCCAGGGTTTATGTCTGAAAGGGATATAATAAATTGATCAAAACTGAGTAAGGTCTGTGGCTGTGTCACTTAATTACAAAACAGGCCTGGTGCAATGAGTTATTTAATGCTTAGAAATTATGCAGCCCCTGTGGGGGGGGATGTAGTTTGATTGGGATTAATATGCCAGTGAATCATGAAGAAAGTATATAATATTATTATGTGTTTCACAATATGTAGAATTTTAATTACATAAAGTAGTAATCCATTTCCCTGAATTGGAAGATATATACAGTATATATATTAGATTGGTGACAGTCAACTTTTGTCTGCTATCTTTATGTGGGCAAACTTCTCTGTAGGAAGTTGCCATGGCAACCTTCTGTAATTCTTCCCTACAAAGTAGCAGTATCAGTCCATAACTAAACTTAATGAAATGACCATAGTATATTCACATAAATTATTTATGCATGTCGTTCCTGCTATAGACATTGGCAAAAAAAATAAAAATTTTAAAATTAAACAATTAAAAATGATATCAACAATTTAATATATTATGCATTATAAAGTAAATTGTTCAATCAAAAGAGCTTCCACCAAACAACTAAAAAATAAAAACAAAAAATAAAACAGAGGGTAAACAAAAGACCAAAAGACTCTGCAAATAACTACAATGTCATTCTACGGATATCAAACTACTGTACACAATACATCTGGAATTATTGTGGCTTCTGGTTGAATATTTGGCAACAAATCAGTGTAAAGCAAGTTACAGCTCTTACCCAATAACATTACAAAATGGGGATAGGTCTATGATATGATCAGGAGCTGTGGCTACATATTTTGTACACCTTATGCTCCACTTGAACGTAAGAAAGCCTTTCAGTGATGACACCATCAATGCACCTAGCCCTCCCTGATTGGGAAAGCGAAATATTTATTCAGCTGTGTCGCTGTGAAATCATGGATTATAATCCTGTTTATGAATATACCAATCCACACAGTTTATTTCTAAAAAGTAAGTCTGCCAAACTGACAGTCAGTCTGTTCCTGATTTGTTATAAAATGATCTCTCTCCTAACATGGCAATATGGCAAAGGGGAGAAACAGAGAATGGTAATTGTATTTAGGAAAGATAGACAATCCAGTTATTTCAATGTGTTACTTAGATCACTATTGCACAGCCTTTTATATACCAATATAATATATATTAATAGTGGTTTATTTGCTATTTAACTCTTCTTTAGTTGAAAATGAAAAAGTTTTAAACGATGACTGAGAAATAACTTTTAAGTAGTCTGCCAATTTTATATCACTGGATGAAGCTCTTTGCAAATCTCTGGGTAGTTATATGTAAATATTCATTTTAATTTCACAATTGTTATTTTCTAGCTCCGTTAACCCTTACAGAGTCAGTTTTAAGGTCTTTCAGATTAAACAGTTTAGAAATGAATGCCCAGAGGTTTCATCCATATGAATCATCATTGTTATTAATGAGAGTGGTAATAGCATCAAAATAGATTTTCTTACCATACATGGTGGTCAAATCCATATTACGTAATTTCCTGTGTAGCTGAAAATAGCAGATCTCCATTCATGCAATTCTAATACATTGTGTGTTCATAAGGTACACATCAGCTAATTACCTGAAATGTGCATAATAAATTCTGGGACACTTGGGAAATCTCCATTCTATACTAAAAATAGCCAAACACTAGGAAAACAGTTTTTTCAAAGGAATTAACACTGCTTCCAAAATAACCTGCCATATACTATTGGGGTTGTTATGGTTATCACATGGGTCTGCACCACAAGATCGAGAACACGGCATGGGCTCCAGCACTGAGCTGGGAATTATTACATTGTAACTCTGCTACCACATGAAGAGTGAGAGTAGGATTACTATCGAGTCCCCAGTGCACCAAGGTTCCCCAGCAAAATTGTGCATGTATGTTGTTTAATTTAATTGTTTAATTAGAAGCTGAGTGGTGGTGTTGCACATTTGGATAAAATGCAATAATGATGATGATAATAATAATAAATAAATCTTTATTGAGTCTAGCTTGCAATTAGTCCTTAACTTTTTTAAAACAATCTGAAGCACTGGACTCAGAATATCTGAATTTGTCTTCAAGGTGTTGCTGGTAACCCAGCTAAGACCATGAATTTGGACACAAGTGCTATTGTTATTTATTACTAACATATGTGTATGTGTATATATATATATATATATATAGAGAGAGAGAAATATATATATATATATATATATATATATATATATATAGCATCTGCATATTTCCGTTGCGCTTTACAATTGGAACAAAACAAGACAGAGAGGTAAGAGGGATAACGTTAACATTACTCTTGGCAACATTCTATGAGTATAACAGAGTCTCAAAAAAGCTTATAAAAAAGATTGTAACCAGGAAATAAGGTTGGAGAGTGCCCAAAGCTTAGCAAACAATTAACAGTTGCAATTTCTCCAATAAGTAAGTTCTCCCTCCCTTCGACCCAAGCCAGAAACTGATATGTCTCCCCTCTAAGAACCCCTTACCTTATCATTGTTGCAGGAGCTGCCACCTTCTGAGCCATTAAAAGGTGAAGTTGTTGGGTAAAATAAAAAGTTGCCAAAAGGCAGTGTGCACTGAAAGAGACTCCTGTTTATTCGGTACACAATGCCTGTTGACAACTCTTTGAATCTTACCTGATAACCTCTGTGAGGCCCAGAAGTTGGGAATTCCAGCTTCTGTTCAAGCAGTGACTGTAAAGGTGGGTACACACTAAACGATAAATCGTCCACTCTGGTGGATCGACATATTGGTTACATCATCCAGTGTGTACCCATGAAATGCATGCTCCTGCGGGTTGTTAGCGACATCGCCCGTCGGCCCAACACATCCCACACCCCGTTGGCACCGGCAAATGTGTATGCACTTGCTACATGCCGGGTCCCGTCGTCGGCGAAATTGCGCTGAGTACACATCGGCTGATGTGTACCCAGCTTAAGGTACAGTGACACGGTATTTCCAACTGGCACGCTTGCTTGTGGATGAACCTTCATTGAGAATTGTAACGAAAATCTTCTGGAATATCACACACATTTTACAATGGTTGATGCATGGTAACATACAGCTTTTGAAGACAAAATTAAGCAAATATCAAAATTTGGTAAATGTAGTATAGATACCAACTCCCTTGCTGGATTTTTTCACCATGATATCACTGCTCTTGAACACCCAGCAGTAAAAGCTATTGGCACTAGGAATTTGAAAGCAGTGACATCAAATTCACACACATGGTAGAGGCAGTGACAAATTGTGTAAAGGTGGGTACACACCTATACACTTGTCCAGACGTTCTGTAGATTTTGACACGTTCGTGTGAAATCGCAAGAGTGTGTAAGCACCTTCGCTCATGTTTTGTCAGAGGAAACTGTTCAAATGGATCGCATTTTATGTGCAGGTTAATATTCATCCGATTTGACCGGGCGAGATCGGACCAAAAGTGCAGTATGTGCGTACCTTCCACCATTCTTGTGATTCTACAGCAGCAGCAGCTTTGCCTCTGTGGGTGGTACATTTATTTTCTATTTTGGCAGTCATGGACCGAAGGTCGGCAGTATGATTGTATAGTTGTGTACGCGCGTATCGGCACTGTGGCCAGGACTTCCGATCAGGAGTGAAATCAATCGACCCATTGCATTGAAATAGAGATTGCAACGGTGTGTACCCAGCTTAAGTCACAACAGTAAGTCCAGTGAAAAGGGGACGTGGTCATGTCGTGGTCATGTCATGGCCATATCCATCTCTGCTCCCCTCCCCAAAAATATCCTTGCACTATTAAATGTACCAGTGGCATATCCTGATTTTGAAACAAGTCCATAACATTGGGTCTGCCCATCTAAATTGTAATGGTTGGGAGGTATGCAGGTACTATATGCAATCACCACAATTTCAATATCTGTCTCCTGGCAACGAAGAAATTGCAGGAAGAGGAGATGTTCATTCTGAAATGAAGGTGACCAACATTTAACTGAACTTTTCTAAGCCAATTTATAGTGGACACGGTTTTCACTTTTAATTTGTATTAAATAAATTAAAAACTAAAAGCAAACAAAACCACTGTAAATCAATTACAAAATCTAAATCACACTGTATTTTAAAAGTTTCTACCACCTAAGCTACTGTGTAATATATTTTATTATATTTTAGAAATAATATTGTCAGGACTCCCACACTATTTCAGCCGCTAGCTAAAGTAAGCCTAGGAACATCTATATTGGATAAAGTGCGTGCAGAGGAGCGAGCAGTTAGGACAATATGCTGTAGTTTTATTTAGATTTCTTGTATTACTATTTATAATTCTGACCTCGGAAAGAATGCCTCATAGATTTGAAAATGTTCTAAATTTAGTTAACAAAATACACAGTTCACATTTTGTCAGTGCTCACGTGATGGATGCATTTTTATAATGGAAAATTTGAACTCACTTAATAGTTTAGATCAATTTTAATCTTGATATCTTAATGAAATCTTCTGTTATGTAGGCTAATAAAGTGATATTGGAAGACGGTTGATTTTTAAAATGATTATAAAAATATTTCCATTATGATCCTACAGTTGCAGTTGATTGTTTAAATTCCACATTTGACTGATTAAAAAAGATAACTAGTACACTTGTACAGTACTCGATCTTCCTTACTTCGTTTGCAAAGTGTGCATGAAAGGCTACAAATTGCAAGGTCGAAAGGGAGCATTCGTTAATATTTTAAAACTCCTTCATTTTACAAGCACATTCTTAATTTCTCAGTAAATGTATTTTTCAAAAAGGTCAACAGTGTGCATAAAGGAAATTTTAATTCTATGTGGGTTAAAATTAGAAAAGCAGTTGTTATCTTTGGACAAGCCCCAGTCTTCAAATACTCGCCCCTTATGTACCAATAATAAGGAAGGATTCCTTCACCGGAAAACCCACCACTACTTGCATAGTGAACATACTGGGCCTCAGTCATACACAGGTCCCAATGCTGCTGCATTCTCAAAGTGAATGGATTGCAAAGGCTATGCTAATGCCACTATATGTACCTCCTAATGCCTACCCATCTATGTGATTGCACTGCCAAACTTTTTCGGTCCGTGAGAGGAGCTGTCATCATTATAACCTACCCAACGGTAGTTGCAGGAGATCTGTCTAACTTTATTGGCCATAATGCAAATGGCCGATGCAGGATAGAGAGTAACTCTGGAAACACGCCTATGACACACTGCATGTGTGCGCATTGTTGATGCCCAGTTGCCACCCACAAACGTCTATTTAGCAGACGCAGAGAAACGGCTGACATCCATAGCACTCTGAATCATGCGTAAGTTCACAAGCGCAGTATGCATTAATAAAAAAAAAAAAAAAAAAGATCGCTAGATGTGGCTGCATATGATGCGACTCGGAACCAGGCCCACTGTCTGCATGCAGGCATCCTCTGCAACTCAAACCATTCAGACCAACCTCATGGCAATGGAAGAACTGTGTTCTTGGCTCTGTGAGCTTGAGCCTGCACTTAAACCATGCAATCAGCCTACTAGTCGAAAGTCCCAGAGACATAGGGTGAATGCTACATATTGGGTTTCTTACTAACCAATCCCGTATTTGCTATGTTGAGAATGAGGTGGCACCTCCATGAACAGCTTAAAAGTAAACAACACATTTAGGGATCAAAATTGTTCCTTATTATTAATTCATATACTGTTAAATCAAGTAGCATTGGAAAATGAGGCCTATTCAAACTAAAGCATACATTTGTTTACTTGTGAGGGATCAGTTCACTATGTAGCAGGAATGTAAATAGCAGAATAGTGCTCACTCATTCTTATATTGGCTGTACAATCTGTACACATTATGTATGCTGAAAACGGACAACATGGAAACTAAACCGTATGACATGTGGCAAAACAAAGGGCATGCATGTTCTCAAAAGAGTTAATAAAGGGAGTTAAGGTGTCCATTAGTACAATGAATTTCAAGTAATTTGACCTTGGGAAAAGAGGTACAAAAACAATAGACTGTTTTTGGAGATCAGTGATCCTAAAGTTTAACTGGTCATACAGTATAAAGAAAAAATAAATAAAGCAAGTAAAAATAGTAAATAGGTGTAATACTATTCAGATATGAGCCCACCCTGAGTTTATCCTTAAACCCACACTTAATATTTATCCAACCTTTAATGCAAGTATAAATCCGGAAACTATACTTTTGGCTCTTAGTTAGATTTTGTTATAATTATTATCATTAGTAAGGCACCACCATGCTCTGCAGCACTGGACAGTAGGAAAGAACAGGACATCCATAAAACAGGGGCATACAGGGCAGACATAATAAATGAGGGCATGAAAACAAAGGGCCCTGCTTTTGAGATCTACAATCTAGTGGTCATTGATCTCAGAGAAACTTCCTGAATTGGTTTAAATGGATCTACCATGATAGCATCAGGCACTAAATTCAGGTCCCTTACGATGCCACGAAGGACCTAACAGAGAAACAAATCCTCTTCATTGCATTTAAAACATGAATGATTAATTCATTTGAGACCATTTTGGAATCCAATAAAGCACTTAGCGCTGATACTTGTACCTTAAGTGTGTATAAGGCAAGATCTATACTGAATCCATATTGCAGAAGGTGAAGTATCTGTTGAATGGTTGTTTTCTTTGGATATGTTTTAGATTCACTCCATGTAATAAATATCTTCCAAACTTTGTAATATATTATTGAAGAGTTATTCTTTCTTGTCTGCATGAGTGTGTTAATTACTGGCTCTGAAACTTCTTTATGCTTGACCAACTCCTGTTGAATTTCCATGCCATTAAATTAGTTGTTCCACATTTGGTTAAAAGAAAGGACCTGGGGTAATACATTGTGACTAAAAGGCAGAGGCCATGGTTCTTTCTGAAGCATCTCCCAGGCTACTGAGTACAACGGAAACTGTGGCAAAAATGGAAAGATTGCTATAACGTCTGCTTTCTATTTTTATTAATCTTTCTTAGCATATGATATATAAGAACAAGGGAAGGGAAGTCACAGGCTAGCTGGAAATGTTAATAGGACTGTCAATGCATTTACTCCTTCTGTCCCTGGAGACATGGATTTTTAGTTTATTGCCATAATATCTACTTGAGAAAGCCATTATCATTCTATCAGCAGCTTTCCGATGTAGAGGCCATTCCCTTGAAACAACTTGTCTTTAATCGTCTACTGCATTTTCCTTGCCTGGTACATGGAACACTGAGGGTTTATTTACAAATAAAAAATATAGTGTTCGTTCACTATATGTAAGTATATGACACAGAGTGAGTACTACTATTAGGTAGCATTAACTATTTTGGAGTGAGCGTTTGGGCGTGGGGCCCCCGGAGTTGCTCTGGCTGGGCCTTTTTCAGGGCATCACCACTTAATTCACAGATATTTTTCATCACCTTTCTATTTGTTTGTTTATTATTTATGTAATTTTAATTATTTCTTATTATATTAACACTTATTGATTATCTTTACACATCTATACTTTACACTTCACTATCACCTTTTTTCCCTTTTTCGTGTGATGCCCTGGGCATGGTCCTTGGCTGGATTCTTTTGGGGTGCCCTGCGCCTCGGACGTGAACCCCTTAATGTTAGGGATGCCGGTATAGAGGAGCCTTGACGCTGGCCCGGCGCGTACTCATATTTGCAAATGTATGCAACTAATACCTCTGAATTTCTATCATCATTATTTTTTGCTGATATTGTTGCAGTGTGCTGGAGGGAATACCTTTTCATCTGTGGTTTATTTACAAAGTTTGGATTGTAAAACCGGACACTTCCGTTCGTGTTTATAACCCATAATCAAAAGGGCAGTGCATTTACTAGCCGTGTCTTGCTAGTAAAAGCACTTCCCTTTTAATTATCAAGCATAAACACGAACAGAAGTGTCAGGTTTTACAATCAGACACTTTGTAAATAAACCCCAAAAAGTAACTTTAGATTGCTTTCTGCCCAAGATAGCACAGCACCACTATCATAGTTTTGCTCCCTGGTGATCTATGAATGCCACCACTGTTTCTCCAGTACCTGTTGATGAAAACATTGAACTGCTTTCCATACTGCTCTTATTTTCAGTACATTTAAGTGATTTTTCTTCTCATGTACCTTGTGCTATATGTTTTAGTTGGGGAGATCCCCAGCCTATAGCACTGGAGGCTGTGGTCATTCTGAGCAATTTTGGGTCTAAGAGTGACATTCCCTGTGTCTTTAGTCTTGGTTTTGCCACCAGGTGGGAGAACTCTAGGTGGTTCTTAATAAACTAAATTTATGATAAAGAGAAGGCTACTTGTAATTTCACGGGGTCAATAATTCCAGCTGAAGACTAAAGGGGGGCATCCACTACACAATTTTAGCAGGCAATTGAACGATAACGACGTTATCGTTCAATCGTTTATAAATCGTGCAGTGTTTGGTCGTTAACGATCAACGATGCGCGCTCCCGCTGGTCGTTTGATCGTCTCATGCAGGTCAATTTCACTTGATCTATTAAAGATAGTTTGCAAATCGTTTGCAAATCGTTCAGACTGAAAGATAAAATTTCAAGGGAAAATCGTTTAGAGATCGGACAGGGAGTAGATCGTCTAGTGGATGTGCCCCTTAAGCATTTACCAACTTGTCCAGGTGACCACTGCTATGGTGAACAAAAACTTTGTCGTCAGTTGAAGCCATTTCTTTACGGTTGTCTGCTAATGGATCTGAAGTTAATGTACCAAAGGTTAAATCTTGACCCATCTTTCTTTTGAAAGCTACTTTGTTTTTTATAGTACTTATTTGCACACTCAAGAATTTTATTTGTTTTGATGGGACAAGATGACTCTTTGACTATTTCATAATTGATCCATGCTCTTGTAAGAAGCTTATTACTTGCGCTGTCTTGGAACTGACTACATGTTCTGACCTTCCAAATATGGCCATATATTGTCACGCAGCTTTCTTAATTCCACCAAAAGCATCATCAGCACTTTTGTATAGGTTCTTAGAGATGTTGCCAGGCCAAAAGGCAGACAGATGAAGTGGAAATGTTGTCCTATGACACAAATCATGAGGATCTTACTGTGGCGAAATGCAACTGAGATATCAAAGTTAGTATCCTGGAGATTTATGGAAATGACGTAATCCCTTTTGTTGATGATCAAGAATCAAATTCACAGATTTTATGCAAAAATGTCTAGTATTGACAAATGTATTAAGTATGATTGGGGGGCATGGCCTGGAGTAGCATGGTGTAGGCAGCATTTTACCAGCTTTCCTGTGGATATCCTGATATTTATCCTGTTTTGCAGGCAGTTACTCCATTGGTGTACCACTATCAGTGGAGCATCTACTCCTGCTCCTGGAGTGCTGTGGTGGGCTGTTTGCGTGATTCCTCCCGGCTATTTCCCCTTTGACTGTGTGTCCGAGTCTCTGCTCCCTCCTGTCTGGTGTTCCTGCTTCCTTCTCTGGCTCCCGCGGCTGATCTCCGTGCACCCTTGAGTCGCCTCCGGATCGTGGACTGCATCCCGTGGTGTCCTGAGAGTGAATCCTGTGATCCATCATCTCTTTGGCTCCCATCTGTGAGTCCTGGTGTTTGGGGTGTGAGGTGTGCTAGCCACCGCATTGACGTCGGGCTTCATTTTAAGTGCTGCACTGGTCTTCCTGCTGCTCTGACGCTCCTGGGCTGCGTTCTTCCTCTGTGGTTGACTTGCCTACTTTTGGGGTGCCTTTGTATACCTGCTGCCTCTGCTGTGACTTTCTGTGGATCCTAATATCCAGAGGGCGCCTTCTGGTACTTATTTTCCAATTAAGTGATCTATACTTGCTCCTGATATCCTCTGGCTGTGTACCTGGTGCCTTACCAGTTACTATTTATCCTGGACTCTTGTTACCTGTTCCCCTCCTCATTCCTCTTTTTTCTTTGAGTTCTTTGTCTCTGGTTGTCCATTACCAACATGGCTCCTCCTATCCATCTGATCCTTCAGGCTATTATGGACTCTACCCAGAGACTTGTGGACAGTATTGGAGAGTTGCAAATGGATCTCTTCCTTGCTCATGTGGATGAGCCCCTGATCCCTGACTCCAATGTTCTTTCCCCTCAAGTTCAAGATCAGTTACCCAATTTGGTGCTAAAGGTTTGATCCAGGGTTGTCTATTAACTTGCCTCCGGTCATCAAGAATCTGTTCTAGCGAGTCTAAAAATTAGAGATGTGAGGGTTCGGTTTTACTCAGTTCTTTTCAGCAAAATTATCTCAAATTCAGATTAGTTCGGATTTATTTTTATTGGCTAACCAAAACACGATGGCCGATCGCCAATAAGATGCCGTTTTTGAGATCCGAACATATCCGAGTAAAACCGAACCCGCACATCTCCTTTTTCCATTTCCGGTATTCATGATGAAGCTTTGGGATATTTTATGCAAATGTTTTTTTTTTTTTTTGTGTATACTCCTGGGTGATATGTGGCAGATTGTCTTATCTAATTTTTTTCCTGCAGGAGGCTGAAGCCTGGCCCGATTAGACCTTTGGAATTTATATATATGTCATAATATTTTATTGGTTTGCCTTTTTTTTTTTTAAATATTCTTTTTATTTTATTTTCTTTGTCCATATATATCTGATTGAGAGGAACTCCATATCCCCTTAAAAAGTGGGAGGCATATATAGAAACCGTTGTAATTCCTACACCGTTCACCTGATTTGGATGTAATTACCCTCAAATTAAATCTGAAAGTCTACAGTTAAAGCACATCTTGTTTGTTTCATTTCAAAACCATTGTGGTGGTGAATAGAGGCCAAAATATGAAAATTCTGTCAATGTCCCAATATTTATGCATGACTGTATGTGCCTCTGTAATGCTGTTTCTTATGTCTGTCATCCTTACCATATGCCTGTTTCCCTACCTGGGTGTAACTCTTTAAAAATGTAATAAAAATACTCGTTTTAAAAGTATTCTCACGATTTTCTGATAAGAAAATTGCTGCTAATGCCAAGGTCTTGCCACAGAAAAGCAGTTAAGCACTTGATACAAGCTAAACAGACTTTATGTTGCTATACTTTGTTTTCTTTTATCCCTTCCGCATACTATCACTATAACTAACTATTCCAGTAATATTATTTAGGTGCATACTTAGAGTGGGCACTCTATGGTTGTTTAGGGTTGAACATAGGCTCCACTCTGCATCCAGATGCACAAACATTACCCAGCACTATTTTAGTAACGGGGAACACTATTAAACTGTTTTGAGTGCACTCACCCACCTCGTCTTCCAAACCTGGCATTCTCCTATGATGCGATTGACGCTCATGTACATCAGCGTCAATGTCCAGGAAAGTGCTATTGAATCGCCTCCAGTTCTGCTTCCTCAGATAGCAGACTAGTGTTTCCGGGTAGCCAGCCCGGACCTTGGCAAGCTTTCAAGCGTTGCCGGGGCCCAACACTACAAAAAACAAATAGCACTGAACTACCTAGAGACAGGAAAAGATACAGGGGAAAAGGAGGAGCTGCATTACATGCAGTATGGGGGTGGTTTTATCTAGCCTGTCCCTACCTAGCCTAGAAAGGAAGCTGCTCATTATAATGGCTGCCCTGGTGGATTAAAGAGGAAATATTAATTTCATGCGATACAGCTGACAGTAACATTTCATATTTTGCATAAGGTTATGTGATCCAACTTAAGAGATCCTCACCCCTTTAGAACTCTGCAGAAGACAACATTCTACATAGGAAAAATGAAAGTTTATAATGAAGCCAAGTGTACGATATTGTATCTGCAACCAAAATGTGTATAAAAACAATAAACCTACCGGATAGCTTTCCTCCTTTCCTGGGAGTCAGGAGAGACATAAGCCTTCATCTCGTCAGCAGCACGCTGTATCTGTACTTCAGCACTCTAACAAAAAAATACATGGTAACTACCGCTGTCCAAACTATAGGAGCAGGGGGGAGGGGAAGGGGGAGGGGGAGGAGGGGGTAGTTGATTTCACAAATATCCACTCTGACCTTTTTCATCAAGTTTATGTAATGATACTGGCTCTCAGCTTGACTGCACTCTTCCTGAAGCCCTTTGACCTCCTGAGTTATAGATAAATTAAATAAATAAATAAATATTATCATATAAAATATAACATGCAACTAAACTAATTAACATAAGATAACATAATAATTGTGTATTTCTAGCCAAAACGGTGGTAAATGACATACTGAATAAATGACAATCTTGGTTTAATATAGTTTTGTATTTTATATGTGTATTACTGTGGCCATAGTTTAAAATATAGTATGCTAACACTTAGGGACAAATTTAATTATACTTGGAAGTCGTCAGAACGGGTCCCGGTGGCTTATGCACTATTACTGCAGAAGGTGGATACGGCTGGCAGTCTATAGAGGTGTAAGCAGTATCTGCCTACCGTAATATGGAGAAAAATGTGCAAAAAATGTGTCTTTTCACTTGTTACAAACACTTATATTTTTTTATCTTTCTCATTTTCTTTATTCATATTTTAACAGCCGTGGAAAAGGCCTACTCGGATAGTCCACAATAAGAAAATACTTTTACAAGTAATAAACACAGTGCGGCAGATTTGCATAATTACAGGAGGGAAAATCTTACAAATTGTTACTTTCACCTCTGCGGGATATAAACAAATATGAGCAAAGTTATGCTCCCCAGACCAGTGTTATAGCAGGGCGCAAGGATACAAAAGGAACCTCGCCGATAACCTTAAGCTAGGTACACACTATAAGATTATCTGTCTAATCTAGCTGGTTGGAACACAAATCTGGTAATGTATGGGAGCGAATGACAATCATCCATTTGTTCTTAAATACTGGAAAATAGCCAAAAATGATTGTTCAGACAAACTGGTTAAATCCGTTTGACTGTTTATATCTGTTTTCTGGTATTTGAGAGCAAATAGTGGATTGTCATTTGCTCCCATACATTACCAGATTTTCATTCCTACCAGCCAAATTGGACAGATACTCTAAGGCTGGGTACACACCTAAATGACCGACAATCATGCCAATGTTCAGGGCGATTTGCCTTTACCCTGGACATCGCATGATTGCCGGTACACACTGCAGAATTTAATGAACGGTGGAACGATTACTTGTTCCGTCCTTCATTAATATGTATGGTGCCGCATGCGATATCGTGTGATTGACTGTGCAGCACAGCCAATCACACAATAACGCATGCGACCAGCGGGAGCGCGCAATTGTGCATACACACTAGGCGATATACAAAATTTGTCGTGCCGATACGCCAAATCATGCCAATATCGTCCTGATGTGTATGCACCCTAATTAGTGTCTACCGAGATAAATTGAGCTAAAAGAAATTAACGGCTCAGTGACATTCATATACATACACTTCCAGACAATAAGTAACAGTATTTATTACAATACAATAAGTTAAACAACACTATACCTGCTCTAGCTTGGAGCAGTTACTCTCTAGGCCAGCAGCACAGCTGTCGTATTGTGCTTTCCTTTCATCATACTCCTGGGTCATCTCCTAATGTGAAAAGGGCAGAGATGCATGTCAGCAAGTACTATGATACCTCGGCACATGGCACAGAGAAATGTAAACTCCTGTCAGTCAGCAGCTTGAGCTTGTCATCTTGGCATACAGATTGTCGCTTACATAAACTTAGCAGATGCGTATCATTCCAGTGTCACACATGGAGGGGAGTATGGGTGCTGTCTGATGCTTTAGACAGACACATGGCTTGTAACCCTGTAGTACTAAAACCACCAGTATTATTACCAGCCTAAGTACACAAAGAGCGGTTTTCAGTCCAACGCTTAATGTTATGTAAAATCACCTCCTCCACAGGACATGTTGAAAAACTGCTAATTATTAAAATGGAAAAAAAGTTGAATACCATTTATAGAAGAGTTTTGCTACAAGGAGCTTGCATATAAATTAATAACATGATCTGCCAAGTATGCAATCTGCACTGTATTTCTAAGTTTTCAAAGTCACATAATTGGTTATGATCATTTCTAATTATTATCTGACGATCTAGTCGTCTGTGGACTGATAAAGATCGGACGCTACTCTGCATCGGCGAAATCTGATTCGCACAAATGCGTATATGTATATTTATATCTATGCAAGGTTTAGTCAGTGATGAGAAACAGGTTCTGTATACATGTCTGTGACTACTAATTGAAATACACAAAGATACTGTGAAGTGTTTAGGAATATTTTAATTGCAAAGTTAGAAACAATTGTCAGAAGTTTGACTATCGTTAGCAATTGTATGCCTTGTGTTCAATGCTAATGTGGTTAAGAACTGACAATTATATTCTAAATAAGCATAGGGAAGCCTTCGTTGAGTTATCAGACTACTTGACTCCTGCAAAAGCTTGCTATGTCACCTGTGAGCAGAACAACTTCATTGTATATGACTCCTTGGAATTAGATTCAGACAGATATATAAAAAATGCCAGTTAATGGATACAGATATATATATATATATATATATATATTAATCCATGACACATACAATGATGCACATTTACACACACATATACACATGCATACACATAGGCGATCACATGTGTATCCACATGTGTACACATACACGCTCACATGCATACTCACATACATAGTTGCTATTTCAATATACAGACGCTCAACGCATACTGATGAAATCCTCTAAATATCTCACATTCACTTATGCAAGCACACATATATAAAAGGTTCCCTAGCATTCAGCATAATATTAGAGGTTTTGTTAGCTAATCATTATGGTGTAAAATGTACATATATGATATTTAAGGTATAGAACTTAGTAGACATGTCATGTTTGGTATCATACTGACACCCTGTTTAATTCCAGATATCCGAATCTATCGGCGAAGGAGTCGCATCTTGCGTTCGGTGGTTATGGATTATGGGGAATTATTGGTTAAAATGTGTACTCTGTATGTAGTGTCTTAACTAGTTTTAACTCGTTTGGAGGGATGGACCATATCCCTGTTGTCACCATATGAACTGTTCTATGACCTGCATCGTACCAGAATGACAAGAATCAAGAACCAATGAAATCATGTATGCTTGTCTCTATTGTTGGTGTAACACTCTGAAGGGAATATAGGCTTGTGCTTTTGGGGCTAGATCTCAGTCATACCCATTTGATGACCGCAGACATCAAGATTGATGACTGGGACCTGGATCCGGGGCACATGCATATGTATTGGCTGTACCTTTTGTATGTAATTGTCCTTGCGCTAATTGTGATAGATCAAAGCGTGTAACTTACTTTTTGTTGCAATAAGAACTTTTTGAAATTTGGAACCACAATCAAAGTCTGGAAAGCAATTATTTAATGTTTAGCGATATTGGGGTATTCATAAAGTACTCACAGTGGATGCTTTGTGTTGCTATTCAGGACCATTACAGAGACATTAAATACTGTAAGATTAAAAAAGCTAAATATATTTATCATAACTGGTACCTTCTCCAAATCCCCCCCCCCACCCCACCGCAGGTTTGTGATGGGTTTGTCAGACACTGGTGATTGTTCTAAATGTGGAGCGGCTAATGAAACTTTCCTACACTGTATGTGGGAATGTCCCTCAAAATGGCAGTTTTCGCCATCTGTTAATAGATTTGCTTCCCCTTATCTAATTAATTATCTCCCATTGTTGGCAGAGAGGGCAATATTAGGTATTTTGCCCCCAAATGTCTCCTCATCGCATGACAGAAAGAAATTGTTGCTAATTTTGGAGGTAGCCCGCAAGAGTGTACTCCAAAAGTGGACAAGTGGACCAATCCACAACCCTCTTCAGTTTTCCTATTCAGGAACAAACTAATCTACGCCTTTCAGTTGGATTGGCTGGAAACCACCTTACATAAGGAAGCCAAAACGGCCTCCTTTTTTCAATTATGGGAGGATTGATTTATATATCCCATGACCCATGGGCGTAATAACAGAGGAGGAGCCCCGTGTGCATTCCCCGTGCAGAGCCCCCTCCTCTCTCCCTAGCGGCTGGCATCCGACTGACGCGACTGGCCGGCCACCGCAGAAGCAGTAAACTCTGGGCACTAGAGTGTGCCCAGAGTCTACTGCGCATGCGCAGAACGCCGGAAAAATTGCCACGGCGGCAATTTTCCTGTGTTCTGAGCAGCGCTGACACCTGACGCGGGACCACGGACAGGTGAGTTTTAAACAATATGGGTGCAGGGAGCCCCTGCACACATTATAGATACGCCCCTGTCCTGACCCTGGACCGTAAACTTCAAATATATAACCGCTTCCGATATACATTTTTGTGTGAGACACGCATTTTACTAGACGAAACCAGTGGCGGATCCAGGAGGGGGCGATAAGGGCAATCCGCCCCCAATTTCTTTATCTCCTTGTCCAGTAAATTTTTATATATGGGTTAGGTTCAGGGGGTGATTTTACTGATTATACACTATGTAGACAATGATTTAAATATTTCCTGCCATTTTTATGCAAGACAGTCTGCACATTTTTCAGCAAACTAACTGTAACTGAATACTTTAATAATATTCAACTATTCAAATTAATTTAGATCACAGAACTATATCCAAGAATATTTTGATAACAGTTCACATTTCAATCATTGATAGAACATAAATATGCAGATATTAAGTATTTTCCAGCTTCATGTTAGAAGATCTGGAAATAATATATAACTCATTGTTACAAGTCGCGGTCACGACTTGACCCTTTCTGACAGCTTTCCCAGGCAGGACGGGTTTATTCCTGTTGCTAGGCGATCGGCACACCTCAGGAAGTGATGTCTCATCCACAGGTGCAGCTTGATTAAGTGCTTCAGCCTATTTATACTCACTGAACTATTGCACCTGTGCCGATTATAGTGTGTTTGTGGATTTCATCAGCTTAGCTGCATGGGCAGCTTTTGTTCCCTCCATGATATTGCTTCCATTCGGCTTCCCAGCTGACACCAAGCAGCTCTCGGTCTGCCATCGTCCTCCAAACGGCATCTAGCAGCTCCTGTGCTGCCAACGTTCACCATACGGCTTCCTAGCCGCACCAAGTATCTCCCTTGCTACACCAATCTCCAAACGGCTTCATAGCCGCATCTAGCAGCTCCCATACTGCCAATGTTCACCATACGGCTTCCTAGCCGCACCACGTAGCTCCCATGCTACCACCGTTCTTCATTCAGCTTCTTAGCAGCTCCCGTGCTGCAACATCGGCACCACTGCTGCACCATTGGCTCTCAAAGCCATTTGCTAACCCTAGACTGTTAATCTACGGCTATTGCTGCAACATCGGCACCATCGCTGCAACATCGGCACAGTTGCAGCACCATTGGCTCTCAAAGCCATTTTCATACCCCAGACGGTTTATCTACGGCAATTGCCGCAACATCGGCACCAACGCCACAACACACTTACCGCACCATCGGCTCTCAAAGCCATTTCCTAACTCTAGACTGTTTATCTACGGCTATTGCCACAACATCGGCACTATCGCCGCAACATCGGCACAATTGCCGCATCTTCGGCACACTTGCCACACCACCGGTACCATTGCCATGTCATTGATGCAATTGCCAACTCATCAGAACCATTACCTATATCAGCTCTAACTGTACACTTCATCTCTTAAATTCCCTTGTACCTCCGTGTGAGCCTCTACTACCCCGAGCGTAAGTCCAGGCGGCCGCCTAAGTACCGGTGAACATATCATAGTTCTAAGGGTACAACGGGCGGTTGTTATTGGTGAAGATCTCGCTAGCCGGGTTCTAGGGGTCTCACATGGAGCAGGCAGTGGGATTCATAACCTTATAGTTGGCCCAAAAACACAGGTACACTTGGAATTAGATACAGAAAAAGTCATATTGGAGTTATAGCTTCTGCATCATGGAGCAGGGACAGAGTCTTGCCCAGGTGCTTGCAGCCCAGATCCAAACGCTCACCCAGACATTCCAGAAACTTACTATACGAGTTGAGGAAAACCGTTCTCCGGTACATGCAGCTCCTCATCTTGAACCAAAGGTAAATTTGCCAGATCGTTTTTCTGGGGATCGCCGACAGTTTTTAAACTTTCGGGAAAGTTGCAAGCTTTATTTCCGAATTCGTCCGATCTCTTCATGGACTCAGGGCCTGATTCAGACCCGGTCGCAAGTGCTGAGCGCTCGCAACCGGATCGATGGTGGCCCAGAGCGCATGCGCGAGACCCGGATAGCGACGGCCAATACGTCGCTCCGGGTCTCGCACCAAAGGGGGCGTGCTGTCAATGTTGATTGACAGCACCCACCCTTTGGGGGGCGGGCCGGGGGGGGTGGCTGCCCAGACGGAGGCCATGGATTTCATCATTGATCTCCCAATATCTGCTCGATGTTCTGTTATCTGGATTGTGGTGGACAGATTTAGTAAAATGGTGCACTTCATACCATTGCAAAAACTTCCTTCTGCTAAGGAACTTTCCAACCTGTTTCTCCAACACATTTTTCGGGTACACAGTTTACCAAAGGATAATGTGTCGGATTGAGGATTACAATTTGTGGCACAGTTTTGGCGAGTGTTCTGCACTTCTCTGGGCATCGATCTTAGTCTTTCTTTGATTGAGCGTGTTAAATCAGTGTATGATAGGGTGAAAAAAAATGTATCTAAATAAGAAGTTGGACAGCATATTCCTATTTAATCCACATTATGCTGAGGTGGAGGGCTCTGGTTTCACGTTCTTAGTGAATAATCAGAGACACCTCCTACAAAAAACATAAAGATCCTTGTACAAAAAAATAAAAGTCATTGTTTATTTGTATGGCGTCACAAATTCTGCATGGCCAGACAGCCAATATAATTTTACAATACAAGCATATAAAACAAGCATGATGTGCTATAAAAATACAACTATGAGGTGCCAGACACAATAAGTAGTACAAAACAAGTACAGATTCTGTACGTATTAAGTGAATAGAAAAAACAACCAGGTGCGCTGCCAGCCAGAAGAAATAACCCCTTGAATAAACGGAACAGCTCACACAAGCAGGTTCGGCACCTGCTAGAAAAGACTAAGTAATAAAAGAAAAGTGGAGCACCGGTTTAATCAATTGACCACAATGATAAATGCATATAATTTATTGCAACACAAACAATGAATATATATCAATACATAAAATCAAATCTCTATACTGACACAGTAGGACAGGTGGATGAGCAGATGGAATTGGAAAGGTGATATCCTAAGACCACTACAGGGTCCAATGGCAGGTGATTGTCCAAAATCAGCAGAAGAGAACGTTCATCCACCTGTTGCCGGAAAGGTCATCCTCCTTTTGCGGAGCATTCAGCCTGTTTAGCCGGACGGAGTTCACACAGCCTCGTAGTGGATCTACAGCGGCTCCCGTCATTGCATACAGCATCAGCCACGCCACTGTGGTGCGCCCGGTCTCCGCCTGGAACGGATCCCGATGCATTCCAGCACATAGGCTGACGCTATCCACACAGTGTGAGTACCGGCCATTCATACTTCAGACGTTTACAGCGCTCCAGTGTTTGGATTTCCTTTTGGCTACCTTGCCTTTTTGTTCTTGCTGACATTATACCATTAGTGGATGCATTTAGAGCTTGATTTTGGAAAATCACCTGCCATTGGACCCTGTAGTGGTCTTAGGATATCACCTTTCCAGTATCAAGTGAATGTAGGAAAATAACACTCAAATAAAATTGCAGGATAAAACCTATTAGGTAAAAGTGGGGTAGACAGAAAGAGATGGCAATCTACAGTGATGGAACTAAATTGTAATAGAGCTAAAAAGCAGCTGATGGAGACTCCCAATCATCTGTGTATTCACACCAGTACTATACATGAGGCTCAAGAATTATTATTATTTTTTTTTAAATAATAGTTTTTATTGAAAGTTTAATACAAAGAAATTGGGATACAGAAGGAAAAAGAAGGGAAAAAGGGTAAGCCAGACATATTGCATATCACAATATAAATCAATCGATATTGGTCCTTGTACATATAATTGATACTTAAACATTTTAGGACAAGAAAAATGTTTTATAAAACACTTCACAACACATATAGACAAAATACTAAATAATCAGTTAATGGAGCTACCCCGGATCTGCGTGAGGTGAACAGAGAACACCGGGAACAACCGGAACATTATAAATGGTGGAATGGCCTTGTTTTTCCCTATATTCTCCCCATTTAAACCATTTCATATGGATGGAATTGACGGAGGAGGAATATTTCTCACCCATTGTTTCAAAAACAAAATGCTTATGGATCTTGTTTTCTATGAATCTGATGTTGGGGAGAGAGTCTGTCTTCCACCCCTGAGCAATTGTAGCTTTTGTAGCAATCAGCACATGACCCATAATATATCTCTCGCCACGTGATAATTCCCCAGGATAGAAGTGGAATAAGGCAACTAGAGGCTCCGCCTGAATAATTACACCAACTATTTTACTAATCATAAAAAAAAACGCATTCCACAAGGGGCGAAGTAGAGGACAGGACCAAAAGACATGAAAGATGTCTCCCACCAAACCACAACCTCTCCAGCAATAAGAATTATTTCTTATTGAAAGACGGCAATAACTTTGGTATGGTCGTGATTTCTAGTTTCTAATTATATTGATTTATTAAATTTATCAACACGAGAGATATAGCACTCACAATAGTTTGCTGTACAGATTGTAACTCCTCGCATTAGAGGATTACCTGCATAAGACCGTTATTGTCATACTGACATCCTAATTTGTCAGTGTGTAAAGTTGTACATATCACTAAATTTAGTTTAAACATTATTCTTCTATGAAGCGATTTCATGCCTCAAATCAAAATGAATAGGAATGCAATTAACAGCTCAAGCCACAGTAAATCATTGAAAGTATTCTGAATTGTTGCTATCAGGTAGGATGCATGTTGCCAGTATCTTTTCCAATGCTCTAGGGTACAGTTGTTTAATATTTTTTTCCACCACAACAACACTTGTTTATTTCTGACAGGAGTTAAGTTGGGTACACACCTATACAATCCTCTGCCGACGATTGTATAGATATGTATGCTGTACCGTTGCTGGAGCGCTCCTGTAACGGTCGGGATTGGTAGGTTGCATTGTATTTGCTGGTTACGGTGCTCACAGGCTGCTGATAAGGGGTCATGCTGGGGACACACTACACGAGAGTTTAACCCGATCAGCTGCTGATCGAAAATGTGTGTATCCAGCTTAAGACTCTGTGGGTGGTTAGTTGTCATATTTCATCTATGAAGATCTCTGACGACTAACTAGCCAGTTTGTTACTCTGTTCAAGACTTGTCAGACATCACTGGCCCCTTTAATCAACAAACTCTTTCCAACCACAGGAATCTAATTGGTATCTGCCTAGCTGTTTTAAATAGCATGGTCCACACATAAGATAAAGTAATGGATTAAGCAGTGAATTATTTGAGAAAGACAACTGTACATAATAAACTGGCTCCTTTGGGTTAGATTTACTAAGCCAGTTGTAATTTGCATTTAACATTATTGGCATTTCAAATTTTGGGGTCAAAGCCGAGAATCACGGGAATGCAATAGTGACCGCTTTGTAAAATTAGCCCTTAGTATAGATACAATACAAAATATTAGAGTCATGTTGAAACAAAAAAAAATTATCCCCCCTTCTTTTTTCTTATTAACCTTTCCATTTCCCATTTTATAAAATCGATATGTTTGATTATTTTGTTTGCAATGTCAGTTCTTGGATGGACCAGCTGTTTTTCATTTTTTTTTTGGTCTAATTGATTTCTCTAGAACGAACTACATGTAGTCTATTTTCATTTATAAGTTATAATGTCTTTAACCTTATATTTTTTCATTTATTTTTGTCATGATTTATTATGTTGTTCTTTATGGAACTGATTTTTACCCATGTATGTTGACATATTTGCTAGGTTGAATAAAAAAAAAAAAAAAAAAAACTTTAAAAAAAAATTGTTTTATTTTCTAAATGACTAGCTCATGTTGGATGTCTCCACCTTGCACGGTCTCTCCTCTTTCCGACAGTATGACATCACCGGTATAGTTCCCAGAGTATGACATCGCCGAAAGTGGCACAGAAATGGCTGCATTATTATTGGCGGCCGATAATGCGGATGCCTAATCATGGCCATACACACATTTTCCTCATCAGCAGCTACAATAGATATTCCTCCACCTTATGTATTACGTGTTCCCCACCCCTGTTAAACTGTAAGATCATTTGGACATGGTCATCTTAACCACAAGATCCATGTTATTGTATGTAATTTGTGTCAGGATCCCCTTAATGTACAACAAAGCATAAAAAATCTGCACTTTATTAAGGATAAGAATAATCATAGAAAGGTGTTTTCATGTTTTTGTACAAACCTGGCATTTCTGACGTAAAGGTCTCAGCTCTTTTATAACAGGGGCTAATGCTGACTTTTTATCCGATATCATGGAGTTTAACTTCCTTACCTAAAATAAAAAAACAATGACAAAATAAAGAAAGAATATAAATGTGCATCATTTGTAGGTGCACTGAGAAGAGGAATGCTTTGGGATGATTATACCTTGATGCTTACCAACCAGAACGCTCCTGAACCTATTACCCCTCTTCCTCACTGTTATTAATATACCAGTTTAGCACTGCGTCAGAAGACGCAGACTCTAGCCTCTGCACTCCCACAATACGGGGGCGACACACCCCTCAGTTTTGGGAAACTGTCCCCATTGCCTCCCAAACCCCACCCTTAAATGGCCGCAACTTGTCATTCAGGCGTCGGCAACTGGGGTCACAATGGCATCGGAGCACATGCGCACTCCGGACCCAGCATAGGTGCAGTCCATGCGCCTTCAGACTTGTATGCAAACCAATAGGTCTGAAACAGGCCCAACGTGTGAAAACAGTTATTTTATCATTCCAAACAACTCTGTCTTTACAGACAGTGGCAGATAAGCTATAGGACCCACACTTGTATATATTAAGGCTATAACAGTTTCACATGGAGTTATAGCCACATCATACACTTCTTACATTTTCATCTTATTATATGCAAACAAACATCTAGTTATATTACCATGGAACTTGATACAAAGTGAAATAAGACTTTTTATGTGGTGCAGTGATGGCTCTGCCGCCACAAATGGGAATATTGCCAGCTCACTAGCATATACCTAAACAGAGGAAAGCACAGTTGGAGAGTGTTAAACCTGTGATTATCTATCTAACACATTGTAATGTCTCATCTCAATTTTTAAGTAATTATTCATAATGGATAGCATAGTCTGGGAAGGTAAGTACATTAAGACAACACACAGATGTCATAGAATGACTGACAATCTTGGAGAGCAGTCACCAATAACAGATTGTTTCAGAAATTTGCAGTATTATAAAAGCTACTTATATGTATAATTTGTTGGTAATATGTTAAAGGAGATAAAACACATATTTTACATATCTGGGTCAAGATTGACATAATCCAGAAACAGAATAAGACCATTAAGTTAAGGGTGAATTACTTACAATATTTTGGTTGTAGTGTAACGCAGCAGTAATCAGGGCTTATTTTGAGGATAATGGCTCACACCCATATAACCTCCGAAGCTGCCGGCTGCCGCTGCTCCATATGTGTGTGTGTCCCTAGCGTGTAGGATTGCTGTTTGTGTATATGTGTACTTAGTGGGTATGATGACTGTGTTTGTATATGTTTCCCTATGGCTTTGTGAGTATAGGTGTCCCTAGTGGATAGGATGTTTGTTTTTGTATATGTTTTCCTAGAGGCAGGGGCGTTTCTAGAGAGGAAAGGGCCCGTGTGCAGTCTCCGACACGGGCAAGCTCCTCTCCTCCCGACGGCTGGCAGCGTACTGAGCTGTGCGCTGCCAGCGCCGGAGTTATAGAGTTATAGACTATGGGCACTAGAGTGTGCTCAGAGTCTATAGTGTATGCACAGATCACCGGGAAAATGGCCGCGGCAGCCATTCTTCCCTGTACTGCGCATGCGCAAACGACTGGAAAATGGCCACCGCGGCCATTTTCCAGTCGTTTTACAGCGCCGGACGCCCGCGCCGACGAGGGAGTCTGGAGAGGTATGTATTATTATGGGGGCAAGGTGTGCGGTGCGGGGCCCCCCTGGACCCAGGGGCCTGTGTTCCCCCGCACACCCTGTACCCATTATAGATACGTCCCTGCCTAGAGGGTAAGGTGGCTGTGCGTGTATATGTGTAATTGGCTGTGTGTGTATATAGGTCTCCCTAGTGGGTAGGATGGTTGTGTGTGTGTGTATATGTATCACTAGTGTGACAGGCTAGCTCTCTGTATATGTATCACTAATGTGAAAGCATGGCTGTGTGTGTGTCCTTACCTAGTGGGTATAGTGGCTGTGTGTGTCTTTACCTAGTAAGAAGGATGGGTTGGGTATGAAATACCGACGGCAGGGAAGCCGTCTAACTAAATTCTGACGCCGCAAGCCCCAACGCTGAAAATTCCGACTTTGGCTGGTAAGTACCCTAACCCTCTCCTCTCCCCCCTCTAACCCTAACCCTCCCTTAGGGGTGCCTAACCCTAACCCTCCCTTAGGGGTGCCTAACCCTAACCTCCCCCAGTGGTGCCTAAGCCTAACCTCCCCTCGGGGGTGAGAAAACCTAACCCCCCTTCTCCACACTCAAAACCTAACCCTCCCGGGGTGGTGCTTAAATCTAAGTCCACCCTGGGGGTCCATAAACCTAACCCGCAGCTAAGTGCTACCACTCTCCGGCTTACCTTCGTTTGGGAAGCCGTCTGTCTAGATTCCAGTGTCGGGATTTTCTACGGGCGTCGGTATTTCGACGCCTGTCTTTAGTCCCGCGTCGGTATTTAGACGCCGGGATTTAGTCAGATGGTATTTTGACTGTATCCCAGTAGGATAGCAGTGTTTCCTTGCCTAGTGTAGTGGGCAGGATGGCTGTGTGTGTGTGTGTGTGTGTGTGTGTGTTCCTATCTAGTGGGAAGGATGGCTGTGTGCATGTGTGCCCTTTCCTAGTGGGTAGGATATATGTGCAGGTGTTTAATTATCTAGTGGGTAGCATGCTTGTGTGTACTGTCTGTATGTGTATGGGTGTCCCTAGCAGGTAGGATGCTTGTGTGTATGCGTATCCCTAGTGGGTAGGATTCTTGTGTGTATGAGTAGCGGATAGGATGCTTGTGTGTATGTGTATGGGTGTCCCAAGCGGGTTGGATACCTGTGTGTATGTGTGTCCTTACCTAGTGGGTAGGATGGCTGTGCATGTATATGTGTGTCTCTAGTGGGTAGGATTGCAATGTGTGTATATAGGTGTCCCTAGTGGGTAAGTTGGCTGTGGCTATAAGTGTCAAAAACCCTCTAATCATTTATAATAATAGTTTAAACATACATTATCATTTGAACATTTTAACAAAATAATTACCATGTCAGACATGTCATCCAGAGTTCGTCCTTTCATTTCATCCACTTCGCTTTTTAAGACAGAGACTCTCTCCAACTCTTCCTGGGTATCACTGTAACCTGATATTCCCCTTTTCTGCTCTATGGTTTGCTTTAAAAAATAAGAAAGTGAATAAGCAACTACCAATACCATGAAAAGATATCGCACAGATGAATATCTACTGTAAAAACTTGGGTAATATTTGTACATAAGGTTTACTGGTAGAAAATTGCACTCTGTTTGGTATAAGAATTGTGTTTCATATGTAGATGCATTTGATTCAAGAATCTTCCTTCACCGGGAGCAGAGTTGTTGGGATACCCAGCTATTTCCACTGTCTATCTCTCACTTCCCTCTATAACAGAATCACATGACAGGATCAGCCAACTCACTGATATACCCTGTGCTACTGTGAGCATTCCGGTGATCACGTTTGCTGTAGGTTTTTCTACTACTGCCCACAGTGCTGTTAAGAGCAATGATGGTCATGGGTGATGAAGGAGACACGGCCAAATTATGGGGTCGTAGCAATGCCCACCGTAAAAAGAAAAATGAATAAAAACTATGTGTCGAGGATTTTTCCCCCTGCACAGCTGCCCCCTAACTGACCTCTACACAATGAAAACATCCTGGTCTTGTGGGGGATGAAGATTGAAAACAATAAGATTTGCAGACATTAGTCAAACACACCTTAAAAACAAAATGTTCTCAATTGCATACTGTATTAAAATGTTGTACATGAATAATACATAATCATGACAAAAGCAATAAGTGACATATTAGCAAAGATAAAAATAGAGTTATGGTAAAACTTATCCTTGTTAACTCTCTTTCTTTGAAGTCCATAGGGTCCACAGGGGCGACAATGGGTTGTAGGTGGGACCTAGAGGACCGGAAACGAACAGCAAAGCTTTTCAATCCCAGGGTGCTCCGGTCCTTCCAAATATGCCCTGCCCACAGCCTGAGGGCAACTTAGTTTTGTTAACAAGCCCAAGGCAGGAGCAGGATAGTAGAGAAGGAAGACTGGTACACTGAAGAATCACACTCTCACACAGAGAAGGAAACAAGTGACCAAGAGAAGAAACCCAAAGAAGCCAGGTGCGTCAGGGCGGGTGCCCTATGAACCCTATGGACTGCGAAAAAAGAGAGTTAACAAGGGTAAGTTTTACCATAATTCTCCTTTTCTTCTTCAGAGTCTATAGGGCTCCACAGGGGAGACAATGGGGATGTCCCAAAGCAGTTGTTCAAGGGCGGGAACGCTCCTGAGCTGAGAGGAGAACCCTACATCCGAAGGAAGCTTCCCGAGAGGCAAATGTATCAAAGGCATAAAACCTAAGAAAAGTGTGGACAGAAGACCAAATGGCCGCCTTGCATAGTTGTTCAGCCAGTCTGCGTGTAAGCCTGTGAGATAGTCATACAAATCCATCTGGCCAAAATCTGTTGGTTAGCTGGCCATCCCTTCTTGTGGAATCCATATAGGACAAAGAAGGAGTCCGATCTCCTGATTTAAGTAATTTGGTCACAGCCAGAGAGGCCTCACCTGCCGAAAGGTCTGGTGATTGAAAGGCCGGAACCACAATTTCCTCATTTAGGTGGAAACAAGAAACCACCTTGGGAAGGAAGCTCGGGCGCATTCTAAGAACAGCCCTGTCATGATGAAAGATTAAAAAGGGGTAGCAACATGAAAGTGCCCCTAAATACAATACCCTATGAGCAGATGCTATAGCCATAGCTATAGAGTCTTCGCAGTGAGCCACTTGACATCCACTGATTCCACGGTTTCGAATGGAGGTTCCTGAAGTGCTTGGAGCACCACTGACAAATCCCATGGAGCCACAGGAGGAACAAAGGGAGGTTGTATAGGCAGAACACCTTGTAGTAAAGTGTGAACATCTGGTATAGGAGAAATTTTGCGCTGGAATCAGATGGACAAAGCAGAAACCTGCACTTTCAGAGATGCTAGGCAGAAGCCTAGATCCAATCCAGCTTGAAGAAAGGCAAGACTTCGTGAAACTTTAAAAACTTGAGGGTCCTAGTTTCTTGGAGTACACCATTGGAAATATGTATGCCATATTTTGGGATAAATTCTGGCTGAGGCCGGTTTACATGCTCTGAGCAAGGTTTGGACCACAGGGCTGGAAAATCCCTTGGCCGTTAGGAGGGATGTCTCAAGAGCTAAGTTGTTAAAGACAGAAGGGCTAGGTCCGTATGTAGACATGGACCCTGAGACAACAGGTCTACTAGTAGAGGAAGTTAAAGAGGAACGTCTATGGAGAGACTTTGAAGATCGGAGTACCAATGGCGTCTGGGCCAATCAGGAGCTATTAACAGTACTGTGCCCCCTTCTTACTTGAACTTTCGAAGAACTCGAGGAAGCAGAGATATTGGGGGGAAGAGATATGCCAAATAGAAGGTCCACTTCACTGACAATGCATCCACAAAGGCTGCGTCTGGGTCCCTTGTCCTGGCTCCATACACTGTTGTTGTTGTGTCTTGAGGCCATGAGATCCACATCCGGTAGACCCCAGGAGCTGAAAGATTTCTGGATGTAGAGACTACTCTCCTGCATGCACGTCATGACGGCTGAAGAAATCCACTTCCTAATTGAGAACTCCTGGTATGAATACAGAGGTGACTGGGAGATGACGTTTGGTCCATGTGAGAATGTGGGACACTTCTGCCATTGCTGCCAGACTTCGAGTGCCTCCTTGGTGATTGATGTAGGCCACTGCTGTGGCGTTGTAGGACTGTACTTGTACTGGTCTGCCCTGAAGAATATCCTAAGCCAGAGTGAGAGCTCTGTAGATGGCTTGAAGTTCCAGGACTGCCTCGACCGGAGTCCAGCAGCCCTGGAAGGAGTGCTGGCCGGTCACTGCGCCTCACCCTCAGAGGCTTGCGTCCACAGTGAGGAGAGCCCAGTACGGGATCCGAAAGGGGTGACCCTTGTCTAAATTGGATGTCTGTAGCCACCACGTTAGGGACAGGTGAACCTCCGGGGGGAGGCCCATCGTCTGGGATCTAAGAAGATGGGGTAGCCCATTCCACCTGGAGAGGATCAGGTGTTGTAGGGGCCTGGAGTGAAACTGAGCGAACTCACCCATGTCGAAGATGGACATCATTGATCCCAAGGTCTGCATTGCAGAGTGAATTGACGCTCGGCGACTGCAGGGCAGTCTGCGCACTCGGTGCTGTATTATTGAGATCCTGTTTGCCGTTAGGAAGATTCTCTAAACCTGCGAGTCCAGGATGGCTCCCAAATGTACCATTCTTTGAGAAGGTGTCAGGGAAGACTTTTTCCAGTTGATCAGCCAACCGTGCGTTAGTAGAAAGGCAATAGTTACCTGCAGATGGCGGTGAAGAATCTCTGGGGAGCTGGCCAACAGCAAGAGGTCGTCCAAGTATGGGAGTAGTCTGATCCCTTGACGACAAAGATAGCCCGCCATAACTGCCATTATCTTGGTAAAGACCCGAGGGCCCGTTGAGAGGCCAAACGGCAGAGCATGAATTTGGTAATGTTGCTGTAGTATAGCAAACCAGATGATGAGAAGGCGCTATAGGGACATGTAGGTAAGCGTCCTGAATGTCCAGAAGCACCATAAAATCCCCAGGCTCCATAGCTAGGATAATAGAGCGGAGGGTTTCCATACGAAACCTGGGTACCCTGGGCACCCTGATATTTGAGGTAGAGGATAAGCCGATGAGACCCGTTGGGCTTCTGAACTAAGAAAAGGGTAGAATAATAGCCCTTGCCTCATTGTGAGGAGGGGACTGGAAATATTATTCCTGAATTCAGTAAGGACTGAATGGCTCTTTGATGCAGCAGGGCCTTGCTTGGGTCCAATGGTGGTCCTGTGCTAAAGAACTGTTGGGGAGGTCACCTCAGGAAGGATAGGGCATATCCGTGGGAGGCTACTTCTCTTATCCAGGCGTCTGATGTGGTCTGACGCCAAAACTGGGTGAATTGAAGAAGTCGGCCTCCCACCCTGGGAGCCCCCTAGGAGAGGCCTGCCCCATCAGGCTGCAAGCTTGTCCTCAGATTTGGTAGTTGGACGTCTTGTAGCCATGGTCTGTTTGGTCCTATGCTTGGAGGCTTTTGTTGATGTCATGCCTTGGAAAGAACTGACCTTTAGCTTTTCCTTGAGGATGAAAGGACCGAAAGGATGACATCCAAGGCTTTGCATTATATGCAGAGGGCAAGAACGCCGTCTTGAAGCTGCCAAGGTAGTCACAATTTTATCCAATGCTGGGACAAACAGGATATCTCCAGAATAAAGCAGAGATTCCAGAGCCCTTTTAGAGTCCGAATCTGCCTGCCAGGAGCTGAGCCAAACAATACGGCGGGCCAATATCGAAGTGGAGGCTAGGAGAGCCGTAGCCATAGCTGTTTCACTAGTAGGAGGCTGCATCTCTAATGTGAGATATGTAGGACAGATGTTCCCTCAAAGCATCAGGGGGAATGTCTCTCCTAGGGCCTCTGCCCAACTCTCAATGGCTTTTGCCACCCAAGCCGTAGCCCTAGCAGGACGAGTAATAGCTCCTGTAAGAGAGTATATAGATTTATGACAAGTGTCTATCCTTCTATCCGTAGTTTCCTTCAAGAAGGTTGTAGAATGAATGGGAGAGGTAGCATTCTTGACCAGACGTGTTACATGAGAATCTACTGCTGGAGGAACTTCCCATTTAGTGCAATCAGTAGCAGGAAGAGGGTAAAAGGAACTTAAACATTTAGGCAACTGAAACCTTTTACTGGGCATATTCCATGCCTCGCTCATGTGATCAGATAGCTGGTCAGAGTGAGGCAACTACCTTTTGTTGTTTAAAAAGTGGCTCTTTTGCCTTAGGAGCTGGTTCTGCCTCATCTATTTGTAGGATAGATTTAGAGCTCCCACGAGTGCAGATATATTTAATGAGGGTGGCTACTCGTCTCCCGAGGAAGAGTCAGAGTGAGAGAGGTCTGAGTCTTCTGCCTCCCCAGAGGATACATCAGAATCTGGTAAATGGGTGGACTGGGAAGATAACACAGCACGCTTAGTAGGTTTTCTAGGTAACAGCTTCTCTGTTTGCAGCATTTGCTGAAAAACTGTAGAGGTATTCGCCAAACTCTGTATTGAGGTAGAAAGTACGTCTACCCATGGGAGGCCATCACATAGGGGGAGCTACCACGGGGACTGCTAGGTGGTCCGCAATTTTTTCCAGCACCCTTTGAAAAGGTAGCCCAGGGTGGGTCCTGAGGAGAGAACACCGGGGCTGATGGGCCCAGGCGGTATAAAAATTTGTAAAAAGACCATTTTGAATAAGGTTCTCTGGAGCTAAGCCTACTGAGCAGGACTTACAAGACACCAGAGCAGGAGCAGCGACATCAGCCTGCTTGTTATTCTTTCCTCTGCCAGACATAGCCACAAGAATGTAAAATACACAATCTGACACAGTGCAGTGAGCAACCCAGAAGTATGTGTAATATGGCACAATGTAGTGTTCAACCGTGCTAAATAGTATGTGATAGCCCTCACAAATATATTGGAGATGTGAGGTACAATGAACCCCCTATACCTTAGTATGTCAGGGTATAGTAGAATAAAGGGAAATGTGTAAGCTGGACAGTATAGAAAGTAGAGATCAGTGCTAGCACAAGTCACATACAAACACAGAAAAAAAACTATATAGCTGCAGTGGGCACTAAAATCAACTAAACAGACCGCAAGAGCTGGTAAGATATAGCGCTGTATAACCTGGCCCTTCTGAGAGGTATACAGCTAGACTGGACCCAGCATTCCCGGAGACCTGCTTGCAGAAAATGGCTGCCGCGTGTCTCTGAGGGGGCGGAGGGTGAGGAAGGAGCAGCTCAGGGAAAAGCAAGACCACAGTGGAATGGCGCCCTGAGCTGGGGGAGGGGCTGCAGGGAGAGTGCTTTCTCCTCTTGCTGACATTAACCACCGGGTCCCCTGGGCCTTTAAAATATGCCCTGCTGCCCAGTAATATATATGCCCTGGTGGTCTAGTGGACTCGTGGGCGAACCAGTATCCACATCAGCACCTCTGGTCTGCCTCCCAAGACTGCGCAAAGACGTGGGTCCCAGTAAGCGGGGATCCGCATTACCTGTCCCCTGGATATCGGGCTGCAGTCTGGGGTCCGGGGTGCCTGCTGGCTAGTCACCCTCAGAGCCCCGCCGAGAGTACCTAGCCAAGGGCTGGTGTCACAGCACCGCAGAGGGGTGATGGAGCAGCAGTGCAGATGTCCAAGGAACTGTCTCGCGCTGCTGTTCAGTAGTGAAAACACTAGAAATAAAAATAAACCATAAAATAAGCTTGGGCTGTTTAAAGCAGCTCCACTGTTAAAAATGCCGGACACCAACGAAACAGAGTTGCCCTCAGGCTGTGGGCGGGATATAGGGGGAAGGACCGAAGCATCCTGGGATTGAAAAGCTTTGCTGTTGGTGTCCGGTCCTCCAGGTCCCACCAACATCCCATTATCTCCCCTGTGGAGCCCCATGGACCCTGAAGAAGAAATATTGATTTTGAAATAAGTTTTAACAGTATAAAATATATATATATATATATATATATATAATGTAGAGAATAATGCTGCTGCACTCACGGGTCTTGCATAGAAAGAATAACTCCACCTCAGGGACGTTCGTTCGAACGAACGTCCCTGAGTTGGAGTTATTCTTTCTATGCAAGACCCGTGAGTGCCGCAGCATTATTCTCTACATTACATAAGTATTCATTTACTTCTGATGGCACCTGGGCATTTTTTAAAGTTGTGTGGAGTGCTAGCCCCAATCGTTTTATATATACAGTCAGGTCCATATATATTGGGACATTGACAGAATTTTCAGATTTTGGCCTCTATTCACCACCACAATGGTTTTGAAATTAAACAAACAAGATGTGCTTTAACTGCAGTCTTTCAGATATAATTTGTGGGTAATTACATCCAAATCGGGTGAACGGTGCTGTCACTATCAGTGAAGCAAGCTATCATTAGGCTGGAAAATCAAAACAAACCCATCAGAGAGATAGCAAAAACATTAGGTGTGGCCAAATCAACTGTTTGGAACATTCTTAAAAAGAAAGAACGCACTGGAGAGCTCAGCAACACCAAAAGACCCGTAAGACCATGGAAAACAACTGTGGTGGATGACAGAAGAATTATTTCCCTGGTGAAGAAAAACCCCTTCACAACAGTTGGCCAAATCAAGAACACTCTCCAGGAGGTAGTTGTATATGTGTCAAAGTCAACAATCAAGAGAAGGCTTCACAAGAGTGAATATAGAGGGTTCACCACAAGATGCAAACCATTGGTGGGCCACAAAAACAGGAAGACCAGACTAGAGTTTGCCAAACAACATCTAAAAAAGCCATTACAGTTCTGGAACAACATCCTATGAGATGAGACAAAGATCAACTTGTACCAGAGTGATGGGAAGAGAAGAGTACGGAGAAGGAAAGGAACTGCTTATGATCCAAAACATACCACCTCATCAGTGAAGCATGGTGGTGGTAGTGTCATGGCGTGGGCATTTATGGCTGCCAATGGAACTGGTTCCCTTGTATTTATTGATGATGTGACTGCTGACAAAAGCAGCAGAATGAATTCTGAAGTGTTTCGGGCACTATCATTTGCTTATATTCAGTCAAATGCTTCAGAACTCATTGGATGGCGCTTCACAGTGCAGATGGACAATGACCCAAAGCATACTGCAAAAGCAACCAAAGAGTTTGTTAAGGCTAAAAAGTGGAATGTTATGAAATGGCCAAGTCAATCCCCTGACCTGAATCCTTTGAGCATGCATTTCACTTGATGAAGGCAAAACTGAAGGGAAAATGCCCCAAGAACAAGCAGGAACTGAAGACATTTGCAGTAGAGGCCTGGCAGAGCATCACCAGGGATGAAACCCAGCGTCTGGTGATGTCTATGCGTTCCAGACTTCAGGCTGTAATTGCCTGCAAAGGATTTGCAACAAAGTATTAAAAAGTGAAAGTTAGATTTAGGATTGTTTAGTTTGTCCCATTACTTTTGGCCCCTTAAAAAGTGGGAGGCACATATAGAAAACGTTGTAATTCCTACACCGTTCACCTGATTTGGATGTAATTACCCTCAAATTAAATCTGAAAGTCTGCAGTTAAATCACATCTTGTTTGTTTCATTTCAAAGCCATTGTGGTGGTGAATAGAGGCCAAAATCTGAAAATTCTGTCAATGTCCCAATATTTATGGACCTGTATATATATATATATATATATATATATATATATATATATACACACACACACATAGTGAATGCACACACGTTTGTGTATCTCATCAATGATATCGCACTGTGCATGCCCAGGAGAGTAGCTATCCAGTCATATGCAATTTAGATGCAGAAACCATTATGATGAAAGAGGCGGATCTGGGGTGGGAAGAGGCCTTTCCATGTAGGCAGTTCATTGAGGACGGGTTCAGAAACAGCATATACTACCCAAGCAGAGGCAGCCACAATTCTGCAATAGCCCCAGTATGTATATTCACGTCACAAATGTATATACATTATAGACATGATCATGCAAAAACAAAGTAGCAAAATACACAGTTACTAACAGTTAGCAAGTATGTAATTTTACTTGGATGACAAGTATGGGAAATCCATTGACTGTAGCACAGTATGTGAAGCTATGTTTGGCTTCTTGTCAACTTTTGAGTGATGTACTTTGTCTAACCACTCCACAAGTTACCAAGTAATCAAGCTCTATAGCATATGCCAGAATATCTCTCTCAGTGCTATCAGTCACTGGTGCCTAGTAATTACTTTTAATGAGTGCGTGTTTTACAGAACATTGAAATAATAAAAAAAAGGAAAGACCTGGGGTTAAAATTCCTGGTCGAACACCAGTTAAAGTAAGTCCTCCAAACCCGGTGGTAAATCCTAGCAGAAGAGGGTTTCCAGGAACTGAGCACAGTGTTAATGACCAACCTGGAGAACCCCTTAGATCTCAAGAGAAACCCCGTCAAATCGAAAAGGACCAGATGCGGTTGGAACCACGGGCCCTGAGACAGAAGATCCGGCCGCAGTGGAAGACACAGTGGAGCGTTGACGGAGAGGCCCTGAAGATCCGCCTACCAAGTCCTTTGTGGCCAAATAGGGAGCCACTGTGCCTTCCAACTTCAACTGGAGATTGGAGGGATGTTGAGGAAGGCCCATCGACCCGCCAAGTTGTCCACCAGAAAGGCACCTGGATATCTGGTGTGTGAGCAGTACCTCGGTAGCTGGTGATTTTGTCGAGACGCCATTATGTCGATGCCTGGCAAGTCCCAGTGAGGAACCAGGAGTTGAAAGACGTCTGGATGTAGAGCCCACTCGCCCATTTGTCCTGGTGGCTTAGGAAGTCCGCTTCCCAATATTTTACTCCGGGGATGAAGACTGTAGACAGGGACAAAAGACGCCACTCCACCCAAAAGAGGATGCAACTGACCTCCTTCATGGCGCCACGACTGCAAGTGCCGCCCTGATTGTAGGCAACAGCCATCATGTTGTCGGACTGTATCTGAGCCTGTTCCCTGCTGCACCTCCACTCTGTGCTGTGGAGCTCTGACCGAAGATGCTGAACCAGTTGTCGGCAGTGTGGTTGGTGGAGCGGCAGTGAGGGTGTCCTATAGAATGCCTAGTACTGCCCAGTCAGTGAAAATTAAAAAAAAATAAATGAAAATAAGAAGCTGCTTGAACCGCTGCTAAAACTGTGCTGCTCTTGCCGGCACCAAAGAAAAAATTGGTTGCCTGTGGTTGGGGGAGGGGCATAGGGGAGAGGAAGCCTGGGCTGATGGGTAAGTAGCGTTAACTATTTGGTGCCCAGACTCCTACTCACCAGCCTATACCCAGCAAAGTGCTTGTGTCCCCTATGAAGGAAGAAGAGAAAAGCTATATTTGGGGACTTAACCATTAAATCCATCTTTCTGAATCCACTTTGGGGGGACACTCCTTACCTTGGTGGCGTAGAAGGTGCTGTTGCATGAGTAGGCACTCATGTAAAACTAATACTTGTCAAAAGAATATCTCCTCCCCTCTAATGCCCTCCACCAATCAGAGAACATTTTACAGACTAGCAAACCCCATAGAATAGAACAAAACAAAGCAGCCAAACAAGAAAAAAAGTTAACTACAAACAGAGTAAAATAAGGGAGGAGAATGCAGTGCCCCCAAATGGATTCAGAGAAAGAAATTTAACAGTCAAGTCCAGAAATCCTCTTTTCTCTTTCATCCACTTTGGGGGACACGACTAACCTTGGGGACATTCCACTGCTGCCCCCTGGGGAGTTCAAGCACAGTCACAGCTGTGCACAGAACATTCAACAAAAAGCTGGCATGGCTGAATACAAATACATTGAATCTGGAACTGTAGCTTTCTCCAAGATGTATGACTCTCTGATGACAGCCGTAATTCATCTCGCCACCATTTGTTTAGCTGCCAGCTATCCTCTCTAATGCGCAGCATAAAGAACAAGGAGGCAATCTGTCCTATGCAAGGATGATGGTCTGTCTATATAGAATCTCACAGCCCTAACAACATTTAAAAGGTAAAGAGATATTTCACTTCCTGCGTCTAGTTCCTCACGTAAAGCAGAGAGAGCAATATCCTGGGTCAGATGGAATTCTGACACCACCTTAGGCTGGAACGAAGGCTTCGTACGCAGGACAGCTCTGTTCTTATGAAAGACCATACCTGCAAGATAGGGCAGCCAATTCAGACAACCCTTGCAAAGGCAATAGCTAGCAAAAAAGACACCTTTCAAGTTAGGAACTTAAAGGCGGTGAATTTTAAGGAACTCAAATAGTGGTTTGTACGATGCTGAAAGCACAGAGTTTAGATCCCATGGACAACCAGTGGAACATGGTGAAGTTGAATGTGGAGAACCCCTTGAAGAAAAGTCTGAACCTCTGGAAAATGATACATAGGGTAAAAACTTGGATTTTAGAGAGGCCAATCTGAAGCCATTATCAAGGCCAGACTATAAAAAGAACAAAAGGTGTGCTAAATTAAAGGATGAAGTATGTATTCCTTTTCTCTCAAACCAACTTGGGTTTTCCACACCCTATTGTAACTTTTCAAGGAAATTTGTTTACTGGCCCTGGTCACAGATAGCCCTTTAGCCTTAAGAATCATGGGCTCAACAGCCATGCTATTAAAGCTAGTTAACTCTTGAGGCCTTTTATAATAGCCCATGAGATGCAGGCAAGGGCGCTATTCCGGCAGTTATATGTTATTATTATATTCCACCCCTGAGATGAAGACTACCAATATTTCCAGGACATACATATCTGCCCAGTGGAAAATATTGGCTGTTTTCTTCATTTCCAAAAGGTTGCTGGTGTCCTCTTGGTGGTTTATGTAAGCCATGGCATTGTATAGCTTAACACAAAGGGGTCTGCCCCATACTAGATATTAAGCAGAGAACAGCATTTAGCAACGCTCTGAGCTTGAGAATGTTTATAGGAAGCTTTGCCTAGTCTGGGAACTAAAGACCCTGCACAAAGGTCCAGTAATACATTCTTGCAGTCTGGCATACATAGTTATGATGGTCCAAACCCACATGGAAAGGGGCTGACCCTTGCTGTGATTGTGAACTTTCAGCAATCAAAAAAGAGACCTGCTCCGGGGACAGTGGCAGGTGGGGAGTTGGACTGGGCGATACACCTGTCAAACCATAACGCAAGTGCCCTAAAGGTGAGCTCAGGGAGAACAGAAACCTCTCATGGAGCAGAAGGGCAAAAGCTCGCAGGATCCTGATTTTCAGTATGAACACAGACCGTGAAAGTGGGGCCTCACGATTCTCCTGACTTTTTGGGTTTTAAAGCAGGAGGTGTCAGAAAAGTTACCAGAGGGATAACTGGCTTGTGGCAGCCAAGCGTTCATAGTGACATTGCTTTTTGATCCTTCGATATCGGCTCTTCCTATTATTGTGAAGCAGAGTTCACCAAGCGTTGGATTGTTCACCCACTAATAGGGAACTTGAGATGGGTGAGATGGGTCTGTGAGATGTTCCTGCAGAAACACAGACTGATTTAAAAAATCCCTTCAAATTTCCTAATTTTACTTAATAAATGAAAGTGAAGGTTTTTGCATTTATCGTTAACACCTTATTTTGCTCTATTTATATTTGAGTGTTGTTCTTGTTGGATTGCTTATTGTGTTCTCTTGTTAGTCTGTAAGCTTTTCTCTGATTGGAGGAAGAGTGTAGAGTAGAGGAAATAGACTGCAAACATAAGTGCCTGCCCCTACAACAGCACCCCCTACATCTCCAGGTAGCAGTGTCCCCAAATTTGATGAAAGTGAAACAATAGTGTAAGATAATCATCTGAAAATATTAAATATATCTTAATACTGTCAGCTGTATTCTCCTTAAATCATAGGTTTAATATAAAAATATTAAAAGAATCACATGCAAAATAGTATATTGAGTAGCTCAAGCTAAACTGAAGTTTCCTAATATTTACTTGAACATCACCTACAGTGAGGTACAAATACAATGGGTATAAACATGTAACCATGTTGGGTTTAATTTTACGATTTATTCCTACTAGTCAACACAAATGACACTATAATGTGCTAAAACATTTTTTAATCCAGTCAACTGTTAGAATTAATTAGAAAAAAATAAAATTAAAACTCGTTGCAAACTACAAGTGCAAGTGCTTGGGCATGGAAGATTTATATTCCAACATGTCAATGACCCAAAGCATACAAGTAAAAGCCACAGTGAAAGGGTATGCAATCGGGAAACTGGCTGACGTGATCCCGACAGCCGGCTTCCCGACTGCTTTATCCTGGCGTGGGTTAAATGACAGGCGTCTATATCTAGACGCCTGTCATTTTCCCAACGCCGGGAGACAGACGCCCGGCATCCCGATCGAAGGGATGCCGGGCGCCGCTAGCGGACAGCCGCGGGGGGGAGGGTTAGGTTTAGCGCACCCGGGAGGGACTTAGGGTTAGGCACCCCCCCAGGAGGATTATGGTTAGGCTAGGGGGAGGGAGGGTTAGGGTTAGGCACCCCCGGGGGGGGGACTTAGGGTTAGGCACCCCCCGGGGGACTTAGGTTTAGGCAGCGGGGAAGGGGGGGTTAGGGTTAGGCACTTACAGGGGGGATTAGGGTTAGGGTTAGGCACCCCTAAGGAGGGTTAGGTTTAGGGGGGTTAGGTTAGTATATACTTACCCAAGGACGATCGGGATTTCCAGCGCTGTCGGGCTGCCGCTGCCGGGAATCGAACCGCCGGCCATGCGGCCAGCTGTATTTCATACCGATTCCCAGTGAAAGTAGCTTAACAACAAAATGGTTAATGTCCTGAAGTAGCCTAGTCAAAGGCCAGATCTCAATCCAACTGAGCATCTGTGGAAACATTTAAATTTTGATGTCTACCAATGAATAACATCCAACCCGTTGGAACTTGAGCATTTTTGTCAAGAAGAATGTTATCAAAATTTCAGTGCAAATCTGATAATTACTCAAATAGACTCTGAGCTATATTTGCTGCCAGATATGGTTCTACTTTACTAATGCAATAATTTAATTGTGACAAATGGTTGGATTATTTATTTTTGCACAATTATTATTATTATTATCCTTTATTTATATAGCGCCACAATTGAGCAGAACAAGATGTGACTTACAATACAAGAAAATGCGGACAAGTACATGGTATATAAGCATTGCTGCAACAGCGGTCATAACCCTCAAATAAGTAGTACGGTGGCAGAAGTCAAGGGTTAGGTGCCGTAAGGAATAGTAAGGGAAGAGGATCCTGCTCGGGAGAGCTTACATTCTAAAGGGAAGGGGTAGACAGACAGGGGTGACACAGAAGAGGTAGATAGTTAGCATGGGACAGAGGGCCTGATTCAGAGTTGGGAATAGAGAGAGATATCTATCTCAACATATCATCTTGGTGAAACCATGCTGCACTGCAGGTGGGGCAGATGTAAAATGTGCAGAGATTTAGATATGGGAGGAGTGTTTCCAAACTGACATCTAAATTGTAGAGTAATAAAAAAGCTGTGCACTATTTGTGGGCTACATGCAAAAGCAGCCAGTATTTACCCCACATGCAAAAAAATGTATGTATTTACACCCATTGCATTGCAATATGGTTTGTTCAGGTTCACAGTTGAGAGAGATATCTCACTCTATTCCCAACTCTGAATCAGGCCCAGAGTGTTAAGCTGGGCATGCACTATACAAGTTTCTGTCAGATATCTGTCCAATCTGGCTGCTTGGAATGAAAACCTGGTAATGTATGGGAGGAAATGACAATCGTCCATTTGCTAACAAACAATGGAAAATAGCCAATAATGGTTGTTCAGACAAATTGGGTAAAACACACAATGTAAGCAATTTGAAAAAAAAATTTTGTCTTTTTTTCAGTGTGTAAAACCATATGATCGACTGTCATTTGCTCCCATACATTACCAGGTTTTCATTCCAACCAGCCAGATTGTACAGATATGACAGAAGATTGTATAGTGGATGCCCAGCTTTAGGATGACAGATGGAAGGCTTTGATGAAGAAGTGGGTCTTGAGAGACAATATTGAGTACTTTGGATTGGCTGTCTTTTTGTGCCTATAAAAGCTGCAATTATCTTTAATTAGGTCTAAAGTGGCCCCCATTATTGTGAAAATCTTAGCATTAGTGTTAGTTACCACAAGACCATCCCAGGAATACAATCTTCATACATTCACAGTTTCCGCAATTCAGTGTTAGCATTATGGTTGAGCAATTACATTTCAGACTCGTCAAATATCAAGTCATCTTTGCTAATATAAAATAATTAAGACAGAGGACTATTTCACCAATCTGCAACTTTAAACAATACTCGTTTTTATAAATGTATCTAAATATTTGTCGATAAATACAAATTTCTGCAATATCTGTGAAGCCTCCGGCTTACCAGTTGTTGTTGCATGCTGTCATGGCGTTGCTTTAGGATTTGCTCTGTTCTTTGCAGAACACCGCATTCTGCAGTAAGCTCTGCTAATTCTTGCCGTTTCTTCTTAAACACCGAGCTCTTCCCTCGCAGTTTGCTAACATAACGTTTAAGCTACAAAAGAACATAATTTTTAAAGTTAAAAAGGAATGGATCAGATGCCATTGTGACAATGAGCAGTGATGGGGTGGATTATGGTCCATCATTATAGTGCGTAATAAAATGGAGGATGAATACCACAGTGGTGGAAGCAGAGAAGAAGTAGTCTAAGGCTCAAGTGGGTGGATTAGACACCACAAGGGTCATGGACAAGGAAAGTCTGGGTCAGGTCTGAGTATGGGTGGGCAGAATAAAGGTTGGATAGGCGAACAGGGATGGTCGGCATTAAACAGGTGGTGGTTAGGAGTGTTAGGTAAGGAGTGCGATAGGAACAATGGATTGTTGGAAAGGATAGTAAGATACAGTGATCAGAGAAGGAAAGAGATAGGGGCATAGGGCAAGAAAGGAGCAAATGAGAATACCGGAAAAGGTTTAGGGGAAATGGAGGATAGACAGGTAAGAGGAACAATATTGGGCTGATATGACAATCCCTACAAGCATATATTGTGTGGGAGAAGTTACAAAGCACAAACACACCTTTGTCCAATTTTACTAGATGGATGAAAACAGCATTTTGCCTCATCCTCGAACTCAGATGACATCTGCTGCCAGTCAAAGTGCTGGCATCAATATAACAGATATTATTAACAGAGGATCCTTTAATCTCAAAGCCCTGCTGTCAATTACATGCAGAACAGAATGTACACTTAGCAGTCATTGCGTTTTTGTTTCATTTTATAGATGATATGATAGCAGCAGTGTATATTAATAGTTGCAAAGACAGTTCTATTAAAAATAGTAATCTAGGGATATCATAAATAAACATCATGCCTCAGGAAATAATTACACATTCTATTAATGTCCTATGAACGTGCAATGGGCAGTTTGCCTAAAATAAAACTAGATTCTTCTCTGCTATGAGGAACTATATCTAAATCTTGTTTATAATGGTTCGGTTCCAGAAGTTTTTAGGATCTAAACATAAACTTAGGCCTACACAGGGGCGTTTCAAGATAGGAGGAGGACCGTGTGCAGTCTCTGTCTGGGGCTCCCTCTTCTGTCTCCACCGGCCGGCAGCGCACTGAGTGCAGTGCCGCACCACGCCGGTAAACTCTGGGCACTAGAGTGTGCCCAGAGTCTACAGTGCACATGCAGGTCACCAGGTAAATGGCCCCGTGGTAATTTTCCTGGGGGGTTTTCCCTACTGTGCATGCACAAAACGCCGTAAAAATAGCCGTGGCAGCCATTTTCCAGGCAATTTTGACAACGCTGATACCGGCGTCGATGTGGGACTCCGGTGGCGGAGTGGTAAGTATTAAAAATATGGGTGTAGGGTATGCAGTGTGGGCCCCCCCTGGACCCAGGGGCTGGTGTGCCCCGCACACCCTGCACCCATTATAGAAACAGCCCTGGGCAAACACCTCTGATCAAAGTAATAACCAGTTTTGTAAAATGCAAAGTTAAGCATACCGCTATACAAAATGATAGAGAGCAGTATGCCCGATTCATAAACTCACGCACAATGCTTTGCTACTGCAGCATTAGGTTTTAGGGTAAATTGCTTAGAGGTTAGGAACTACAATCATCCTCGTTTAAAAGTTTCTGAATTATTTTTTTTTTAAATAGTGTTACTAGTCATATTTATTATTACTTAATAAACTTCATAAAATATTTATGTAATGCTCTCTGTTGCCTTTTACAACAGGTTGCCATATGTGTAATGAGCTTTTTTACATTATATCATGCTGACCTACTGTACCAAAGTATGACTGACTTGCTTGCAAACTTGTTATGTAGGATAGCACTTGGTTGACTGGTGGATTCATACATAAATATGAGTGTTGTCAAAGCAGATTAACTGACTGAAATGTAAGCTTTTACACATGTATCAGATGCCATCACTAAAGTACTGGTGTGTAGCTTTATCTATTGGTAGAGGTGAGAAAATATTTATTTATTCTTTATTTCAATTTTACTTTTTAACAAAGTTGCAGGAGAATGTAGGGTAACACTGAATATTCATTACATCCATGTTTCCTATATGTGAAAAGTTTAACTTAACGTAATTTAATGGTTCATTTCTGTGTACTACCCTTGAGCCACATACAGTTAAACAGACATATGAACTTCAATGCTAATCAACATACATAGTTTGCTTGTCTGATCTCTTTACATGATATGCTTTAATAATAATCACATTCCAAAGTCATCATGAATCACCATAGGAAGAAACCATGCACTTACTGATGTATTATTTTACCTACAAGTAGGGAGGTGTAACCATCCCATTTCTGCCGTCCACCACAATTACCAGGAGACAAAGCCTCTATTCTTGGATGCTTCGTTTCAACTGACCATGGTGGATAAATTATTCCTGGAAACAATTTAAAGTATCTCTAGTCCACTAATAGCCACATGATGGAATAAGAGCTGTAATGCATAGTATCTATGTATGTATCTATCTATCTATCTATCTATCTCCAGTCTTTCATGTCACATGTGCCCCATCCTTTTCTTTTCCTGTCATCATCCAATATATATTCCCAACATGAAGATGCATACTCTCAACAGCTATCTAAATGGCAGATGATGAACTGGAACTTCCAAATTAATACAAATACATTTGCTATAGTTGTTAATTATGTTCATATTATGTAGCCAACACTGAATAAAATGCACATTGTAGTTCACGTAAAATACCATTTATACTAATGCCATATGATTATAAGCAAAGAAATGATGCAGTTTAATTTTATTTATTAGAAAGAGTTTAAATACATTTATGAAAATAAAGAGGTAAGTAAAAGCTTGTACATTCGCAGGGTATGTGGCTGCGTGCTGTACTTTCACTCACTGCCAGATAAATGCAGCAGGCCCTAAGGGTCACGGTTCCATATAACCATGAACGATTTGGTGTCTAGATTGACCAAGCCCCCAAGGCCTGAAATCCTGCTGATGCATCTGGGATGATTGTGCTCTTGCATTATGTTTTATATATAATGTTTGGAAGACTCAAGGATAGGAGGGGTGAAAATCAAAATTTAAGGAACTTAGGGCAGTTACATAAAATCTGATTAGTTTAATGCTATAGATCTGCAATCTATTCTTACTAGAACAATAATAACAATGCACTGTCACCATTCTAGCAATACTGCACATGCTTTAACTAAAGTTGACAGAACTACAGCTAGGTACACACTATACAATTATTGGGCCCATTTGCCAATTATCGGTGATCGGACAAATTTATTGTGTATATGAACGATCGTTTCACAGATAAAACAGTTAGAAAACATCCACAAACGCATTCCTGCAATTATCCAATCTGTCAGTCAAGACCAAAAATCTCGGCCTCAATTCCCCGATATTGAGCAGTGTGTATATTCTCAATAATCTGCCTAGATTCCCCGATATTGAGCAGTGTGTATATTCTCAATAATCTGCCTAGATTCCCCGATATTGAGCAGTGTGTATATTCTCAATAATCCCCGATATTGAGCAGTGTGTATATTCTCAATAATCTGCCTAGATTCCCCGATATTGAGCAGTGTGTATATTCTCAATAATCTGCCTAGATTTCCCGATATTGAGCAGTGTGTATATTCTCAATAATCTGCCTAGATTTCCTGTTTGCCTAGATTTCCTGTTTTCCTGTCACCATGTCATCCTCCTTGTGGGTGGAAAATCAGTGTGGTGTGGCGGAAAAATTGGTAACTTCTAATGAAAAAAGGCATAATGTGTAGCACAGACACAATTTACCAAAAAAATCTCCCCATTCCTCGTCCCAATCAAAATAATCGGACATTGCGTACCTAGATTACCTCCTTACATTGTTCCAAATAAATCACTTTCCTGTGTCTCGTGTAGCAATAAAGCTGAAACATTTCTATTTTATTTCATTGCATTCATTTCACAGTGAAAACTGAACCAAAAATACACTTTAGATAAGAATGAAAAAGTAAATTTGCTTTTACCTCATCTCCTCTTAACATTTCGGAGCCATCTGAATTCCTGGCCTGGCTGGATTTTTGTGCTATTTCCCTCTCTTGGTTGACAATCTCTTCTTTAGCTTCCTGTAATTCTTCAGCTTTTGTTTCTTTCTTTCGGGAGATAATAGCTGCCTGTGTGAACAATCAAAAATTGTGCATGTATTTTATGTTTTAATTATGTATCATTTGGAGACACTGAAGTAATATTCTTTCTATTCCAATCAGATAGTCTATTCAAATCCTGAATATGATTCGCATGAGGGTTAGAGGCATGAAGAGGAGACTGGGGAGATATTTGAGGTGTATAGCAATATACACACCTGCTGCCGAAAAAGAGACAATTTGTCATCCATAGGATCATTTCTCATTCTCTTTTCAATCAGATGATTAATTTCTGCATTAACTTCTTGGATCTAAAAAAAAAAAGAGAGAGACTATTATTTTATATTTTCAAACGGCTTGTAGGCCTAAATACACCACTGCATCTGTTTACACTAATGTCAGCCCTATGAAATGTATTATATAAGGACATATGGATACCTTAGAAGTCATTCTGCATATTCTTTTTTTTTTCTTTCAATATTACAAAGATTATTCTGCAGAAGGAGAGATATTTTACTGAAACTGCTGGAAATATGTTACTTTTTCTACTTGCACCTAACAATACCAACTATGTAACCAAAGCTAATCATGTTGTGAAGGAAGTGAGGCAGTCATATCAGTGCTCACGGTGTCATATACATGAACTCATCACTCACAGATCAGAACAGAACGCACCTTGGGCCTGATTCAGAGTTGTACACAATATACCGATGTTTTCACAAATGGTGCGACTGCATCTGTGTTGAGGAACATTACCGTAGTTACACGCTTTGAGTCTTTATTCGCAGTGTGAGTGACAGGGAGGCAACGGCAAGTGTCGGTTAAAATCGCAGGCTTGTTTCGACCATTTCGGGGACGCGCCAGATCCTCCATATGCAGGAAACAGGGCTCAGGTGGCTCAGTTACGACGGTCATTCTGAGTGACCATAGACACACTCAAAGAGTCGATGATCGAATTATCTCCATCTGGTGCTGTGTATGTGTACACAGTTGCGATGGTTTCCGGTGGACGTCTCAGTACAAGTCCCCGCGACTGTCCCATTACATTTTTCGCAGATGCAGCAGCAATAGCGTCTAACTCTGAATCATGCCCATAAGACACTAAATGCTGGATAACAGAGATTATTGGGCGATACACAGAATGATCAAGATTGACAAGTGATAATCTTTGGGGGAGAGGGTTATAGAAATAAAAAAGGGGGAAGCAGAGAAGAGAATAGAAGAGAGACAAGAGAAGAGAGAACAGAAAGGAGAGAGAAGACAAGAGAGGAGAGAAAGAGATAAGTCAATGGTAGAGAGAGAGAAGACAAAAGCGAGAAAGAGAGCAGCAGTAGAATGAGTAGAGAGAAAAGACAGGAGAGGAGAGCGAGAGAGAAAATTCAAGAGTAGAAAGAGAAGACAGAACAGGAGAGAGAAGATGAGAGAAGTGTGAGAGAAGCCAAGAGTAGAGAGAGAAGATAGAAGAGCAGAGGGAAAGAGAAAATCCAAGATTAGAGAGAAAGAAAACAGGACAGTAGAAAGAAGACATAAGAAGAGGAAGAGCAGAGAAAAGTAGAGAGAAAAAGAGAAGCCTAGAGAAGAAAGAGAAGGCAGGAGATAACAGAAACAGAGAGCCCTAATGCTGGATAACATCAAGATTATTAGCAGTTACACAGAATGAGATGTAACACAGAGACAAGAGGAGAGAAGACAAAAGGAGTAGAGAAGACCAGAAAAGAAGAGAAAGACAGACAGATAGAATTCAATTTTGTGGTAACTGCCATGACGTATCGCTGTGATGCCTGGCTGTGCAAATATCAAGCTAATCACATTATTGCCGACATTGCAAATTTCCCTCGCACCCCATAAAGCAGGGAGGGGGAACATCCTGCCCGGGGGCCGTATAAGGCCCTCGGAACCATTTGGTCTGGCCCTCTGAGCTTTTTCTGCTAACCTCATCTGGCTAGCAGGGTGCCTACAATGGCACAATGTAGCCAGAATCTATGCAGCAGTGCCAGCTGGAGTGTCCTTAGGACGCTTCAGATGGTTACGCCACTGCCCTTACAGGGATGGTCTGGGCACTGCTGTAATCACCGGCGATTGTGGCACAGCCCCCATGTGATGTCACACGGAGGGGGAATGGCCTGCACCAGGCCCACAAATAATGTTATATATATCAAAATGGCCCTCGGCAGAAAGAAGGTTCTCCACCCCTGCCATAAAGGATGCTGACAGGAAGCGATGTGCATTCTGGAACAGCATATCGCACTGATGTGGGGAATTGATTCCCCTCCCCCCCCCCAAAGAAAGATAAATAAAGAGTAAAAGAGGAAGAAAGAGATGTTGCCCATAGCAACCAATCAGACTGTAGCTATTATCTTGTAGAAGGTGCTAGTTAAATGGTAAGTAGAATCTGATTGAGAGAGAGAATACAAGAGGGAAGAGAAACAATAGACAGAAAAGGGAGAGATGGAAGACAAGAAACAAGATCAGAGAAAGCCCTAATACTGGATAACAGAAACGGTATAGAGAAACCGAATGATGTGAAATAATGATTTTTGTTGGGGAGGCGGGGTGAAAGAGGGAGAGAATGAATGAGCCTTAGTGCTGCTCTATTATGATAATGTTAAATTTGTGTTAATTGTAGATAAATAGTGAAGTCCCTGTGCACGGAGATAAATGGGTACTAATGGGAGTTGGTAAGCAGCTTTATACTAAGAGGTGTCCAACCTCTTACAAGAGAAAATTGAAACTCATCAGTGGTAAGAAAACAATTCTACTATTAATGTCAGTTGGAGTAGGAGTAAGCTATCCAGCGAAACGCGCATCAGGAGACACGCGTGCATGGCCTTTAGCGTGCACTGTGTGTTTTTAAAGTTGCTATAACCACTGACAAAGCATACCTAACGAATGTGATAGATGTCTGTTAGACGTCTGGGCTATGCAAAGCGTGCACTTGTTACCCTCAGTGATCCCTTGTTTAATTCTTCTAATATACCGGTGGAAGCCGGGAATTAGTCACTAATTGTGTGGTGCAGAGCACAAAATATACAGTGTTTAATATAATATGCACTGTATACCCATGTGAATATTGTAGCAGTATAAGATCGTCGTATCATATGGTTCTAGGTATTAATATGTGTCGTTAAACACACTGTTCCCAGTGTTAATAAGAGATAAATATTACAACATATAGAGACCTATATTAATCATTTACTTCAGATACGGGTGCACCCCAAACAAATGTGACAAGTGGATACTGAAAGATATTAACTAGCATATTGTTACTTTAACTAATAAGCATTGGATACAACTATATCATTTTTGGGTGTATCATTTTAGTTAGAAGCAGAACCCGTGGATTTGCCATATTGGCTATGCAATTATAGATACGATGTGTCCTTGGAGTATCATTAGGGGAAACCTTTTACACATTAACTAATTTTCAGGGCACTACGTGCGAAGAGTATTCTCTAACTATATGCCAAGAGTGGTATATAAAGAGATATACTTTCAATAGCTATATACAGTGATTATTAGCCCTTCGATCTGCAGACATCTATCCAAATGGCACATACCATTATTGCCTAATATGGGATCATTAATAATTCTGATAAGGTGGTTAGTGGCAAAATAATTTTAACTTGTTTCCATACATGTCATTAAGAAATATTTAATATATGAGCAAATAACAATATTTATAAATTAATACTTCGCTGACTTCATTTTTAATATATCAAATAATTATTATTTTTTTTAATATTGTGTAACAGTATAATCACTATCTTATTAAGAACATTATGGCAGTATTATAACTAAACAGAACATATGAACTGTGAGTGCCCCATTATGGGAATACTTTCTCTTTTTTCTTTAACTGTAATCAATTTATTCCCGGGTGCACCACCCCACAGTGAGACATTAATTTGTCCTGATCTGATAATATAGGGGATTATACGTTCTTTATTGAGAACAGTCTGTGCAGATTTGCTTCTCTCTTTATCAAAATTTGTGTTAAATCAGATTTTATTCTGTTTGAGTTAATAAAAAAAAAAATCACTATTTCTTAGTGGCAACAGTTGTTATATAATGGCTACTTGATTTCGATTAGAGCTAAAGAAGATTTTGTGAAAAACATCTTATGGATATATGGCATGCTTTCAAACATACTTTTAGACATAAAGCATGTAATGGCATTTCTTCAATGACAAGTTTTTGGTGACACTGCAGTATATAAAGCCTTGGAATGCCCCTGGGCACCCTGTGCAATGAACCATTAGACAATTAGGTAGAACCACCTATCCTGCATACCTTGGTTTCAAGCTCTTTAAGATCAGAGTCTTCGATGACTTGTTCATTGACAACTCTCTGCATGAAACTCAGGGTCTGGCTCTTGCTCTCAAGCTCTTTGGGAAGCTTTTCGGAAACAAGATATGTATTAAATTTTATTTCCTCTTCTAGTCTTTTCATTAGGCCTGCAGAGGACATCAAATACAAGCACATACAAAAGAAATGAAAAAAAGTTTTATGCTTTCAAACTATTCAATAAAAGTGCATATACCGGTAATATAATTTCGACAATCACACACTGTATGCCTGTATAGGCATGAGTCTTTATGGCAGTTTTACAAGTCAATGGCTCATATTTTACCAGTTAATTGCCGTCTATGTTATATCCCTATTCTATTCAAGGTAAACCACTGCAATGCAATGCAGTAAGATAATAGAATGCTGAAACTGATGTTTGTTGGAAATATAAAAAAAAACTATATTGAAGGAAGGCAGATATCCATTGAGGACATAAGTAGCTGCTTGTTACATGTGTAATCTGGTACGCATATCAGTTTATTGGAGTGCCACACCTGATGACTAATGGAATTGTTTCTGTGAATATCACGTTGGAATATTGATTATTTGGAAGGATTTATTGATAAGTCTGATGAATTATTACTTTCGGTATGCAGACTGTAATTATTTGTGGTGGAGCGTTTATTGTTTTCTTCATACATGGGAAAAGATTAATTATTTGCATAACACTTTATTTACTTTTATATATATTGTTCACATATAAGCATGTTATAATATATAAATCAGACGGCAGTTGGCACTGTATGACTCATGGCCTGATACAGAGATGGACACAATGCTGATGTTTTCACAAATGGCCAATGTTGTTTCTACTGTGCAAGCGTCACAGTCGCACTGCGCATGGTCTTGCGAAGGAGTCGCAGAGAGGATTTATTTGTAAATTGATTGACTTACATGGAACGTTTGTGAATGGCAACGGGGGGTAGGGGCTCAAACACAGGCATGCTGCGTCCCTTTTCGGTGCATTTCTCAGCCAGCGACTGCGATACTGTGCACAATTGCGAAGGCTACGGCCTCTCAGTTCTGACGCCCATTCTGCGTGACCATTGGGTTACTGAGAACTTTGATAATCGACTGATATGCATCCGATGCTGCGTCTTTGTATGCAATTTGTTTGATTTGCAGAGCGGCTGGTGGGTGTCTCAATACAAATCCAGGTGGCTGCGACATTTGCATATTTTTGCACAGTCGCTGCATACAAACACACAGTCATGATGGGATTTGCGGCCATCTCTGAATCGGGCCCTCAGTGATATCAGTAGTTCCGTCTGCAGGCCTGGCCAACCTGTGGCTCTCCAGCTGATGTGAAACTACAAGACCCAGTTTAACAACAGCTAGAGAGCCACCGGTTGGCCAAGCCTGCCCCAGTGAATAAGTACACTTAATAGTGGTTCAGCACACAAAAATGCTCCCTGTACAGAGAGCAAACGACAGGTACACTAAACAACAGCACAAAGTCCATTGTCATATAAGTACTATGGAAAATGGGGGGGGGGGGGGGGGGCAACTAGAGGCAGGGGTTAAGAAGGGCAAATAGGAAAATTAATAATAAATAGAAACATGATAGGCAGGAAAGCTCAAAGTGTTTTTATTTCATGTTAACTTTGTAACGATCATATTAGTAAACATGAATAAGACACAATTCTCAAATACACAAAATAATGTAGCACCTATAGGGATAACGAGCCTGATTCAGAGAAGTACGCAAGTCCACTACGCATGTGTTGAGGTACTGTACATTACTGTAGTCGGATGCTGCAAGACTTTATTCGCAGTGTGATTGGCAGACAGGGAGCGTTAGGGGGAGGCAACGGGGAGTGTCTGCTAAAAACATTTGGGGGCATCTCACATCCTGCATCTGCAATCCCGTATGCAGGAAACAGGGCTTCGGCGTCTCAGTTATGGCGGCCATTCTGAGTGACTATAGAATCACTCATGGAGTTGATGTTTGCATGATCTGCATCCGATGATGTGTATGTGTACGCAGTTGGAGACAGCTGCGATGGCTCCGGTGTGTGTCCCAGTAGCTGTGCTATTAGCGTATTTTCATACATCCTTAGTTGAAAGAAATCACAGCTGCGGCAGCAATAGTTTATAACTCTGAATCAGGACCAGCATGCATACTACAGTGCTATGTCACAAAAACTTCAGCAATGTTTAAAAATAAGAAATACACTTCGAATATGTGCAGTATTCATTATTCCCAGACTTTTTTTTAGCTTGTGTAGGCAAAGAAGTATTTCCATTACACATAAGTTGTTTTCCATTTGTACATAACCATGGGTTAAAATTATGCAGACATACAGCACGCAGTAATGACTTTGGCCAGATGCCTTGTTTCTCTTCCAAGTAATAACTTCCCAACTGAGTGCTTACATGTGCATGGGTGTAAAGCGGATTTGACTGGTATGGGGGAAAAAGTGCAGCTCAATTGAGGAAACATAATTCTAAAGAACAAGGGAATGAGGGGAAGTTACACTGCTAATAGTAAAGCATTTGCTTCTATACTGAAACTCGAGTTCAATCTTATTAACTGAACCAAGTTATGACAATCAACATTCACTTAGTTGCCATGCGGATATAATGGGTATAACTGCCCTCTAATCAAAAACAAATTGTTGCTTAACTGTTCCTACCGTAGAGCAGAAGAATGTGCATACCAGATATTTTATATGACTATACAGGGTATGATGGATATGTGTGGTGTTAGTCTACCGTAATACTCGAGCATGTGCACAGCCAAACATCGCCACCACACACCACAGAGAACTGAATTGCCCTTAAGTTGCCAGCAGGCTCCAATGACATCATACCATGCTCTCCCATGGTACTGGAACACCCCCTAAGCAGTAGCATAGCCAGTTTTTACATGAGGAGGAAACATGAATCATGAAAATATAGGTTCCCCAGGCCCTGGTGTTTCCTACGTGCCCTTTTATAGTGCCCATCAGAGCCAAACATGCCTCCCCATCCTTATGACCTCATCTGTATGTCCAATATTTTGCTCCCCAAATTTGTATATCCTGTATTTTGCCCTCCCCCTCACCTGGTTGATCTATATTATGTTCTAACCCCCTTCCCGCAAAAAAGATCGACATGTACTGTATTATGCCCTTCACCTTCTCTTCATCTGTATGTCCTGCAGTGTACATCCCCCATTTCTATGATTTTGTATTATGCCCCCACCCCCATTTGTATGTACTGTATGTTTTGTACTCTACACTCTGCCCCCCGCCACTTAGTGGATCTCCCTCGGCAGACAGAGATTTCCTGGCCTCTTTGTTCCATCTGCGAAGAACGGCTTGTGTGACCTGTGGGTTACACAACTGTCCGATGGGATCGCAGATTACCCAAGGCCTTCGACCTTGGACGCCACTCGGATCAGTAGTGCATGCAGAAGGCGTGACTCCTGCTGCATAACCATAATCGTGCTATCGCAGCTGCTACCATGTTAGTAACTGCGATAGCACTTGCATCCTTTGCTGAATCCCTCCCACTGATCGTTGTAGGACACAGATAAGTCAATCATTTCAAGAACAAGAAAAACTTTTTTATGTTAAATAACAATAATTGCAATATGCTTGTTAAGCAGTTAATTAGCCAATTCTGTCACTATTGCCAAGCAAGCCAGAATCCAGCTTTTGATATTGAAAAGCAAGATGTGTCATTAAGTGGAGAAACAGATTGCGAAAACACTACAAAAACATTTTTTTCAAGCTGCCATCAGTAGAATAAAAAACGTACACTGCACCACTTAAACCTGTGTTTATAGGCAAGTAGGATTATAAGACTACATTCTGATCATTTTCCTAGGCGAGCTGCATAACTATAATGGGAAAAGATGCCTGAATTAACATTAACTGCAGGAAAGATTTACGTCAGTCACTTTTAATCTACAGGACCACTCATGGTAATAAAATGGTATTTGTGAACTCACACCAGACGTCTTTTCAAGTTGATTTTACATTAGCTTTTCTATCCATTAAGAATATAAGAAAGGCTCTAAACCATAAGTCTTACACACAAACCTTGGTCTGGCCCCTTTACACACACTGCATTAACAGGACTGTAGCAGCAAGTTGTGGATGGTTTGAGGGAAGAAAAGGGGAGGCCCGTCTGTCCACTAATCCAGCAGTAAGACAAATGTAGCCAAGCCACTGAACTCGCATAGTTTCAAATAGCAAGGAAACCCAGCATTTAAAGCTATTATATATAAAAGGGAGTGTATTAGAGTGTTGAATAATATACATGAAATAACTGGGATGTCCATCACTCTCTCTCACTCCTCTGTACAGCCAGCCATGATAGCAGGAGGGCTTATCTAACTAGGCAGACTGGCAATGACTACTTGGCAGACATAACTTGCAGAGCTGCACTGTGTGGATGGGTTGATTCATACACAAGAGAAGAGACAGTGCTGTCGCTGCATCCTCCTCCTGGAATCAGCCTTCTGACCTGTATGAGAACTCATTAAGACACTATCCTCAGCTGTAGGGAGATAATACTTTACTTGTAACAGAACTGCAATATTAGGTGGACATCAAACAATTAATTTTAGTGGTCTTTTAAAACAACTGTAGTCACAACTGAGTGGTTTAAGTGAAGCTATGCATTACACAAAAACAACTTAATAGGTATTATTTCCTAGTAGTATAGCACTCAACTATTTCACATTTCAAAGCAAAAAAATTGCTAGTCTAATAAAACTGTACAAATCCATTTTAAAGCACTGCACCAGGGACAGGTGATCAGTGCAGCTGACAATTTTGTTTGTAGACATAATAGACAACTACAATTTAAAGGACACTATTATAATTTTTCATATATGATCCATGGAAGCAGGACTGCCATCAGAAATTGTGGGTACACTTGTAACAGACAGGGCATCCAGTGGCGTATCTATAATGGGTGCAGTGTGTGCGGGGCACACGGGCCCCCAGGTCCAGGGGGGGCACCGCACAACCTGCACCTATACTGTTTTTAACTTACCTGTCCATGGTCCCGTGTCGGCGCTGCTCAGAACATGGGAAAATGGCCGCCGCGGCCATGTTTCCTGCGTTCTACGCATGCGCAGTAGACTCTCGGCACACTCTAGTGCCTGGAGTCTTCTAATGCTCTGGTGGCTGGCCAGCTGCGTCAGTCGGCTGCCGGCCAGCCACGTCAGTCGGCCACCGGGGGGGGAAGAGGGGACCCCGCACGGGGAGTGCACGGGCACCCCTCCTCTGTTAAGACGCCCCTGAGGGCCCCCTTATCCTCCCCCACCCCGACCTCTGTGACGCAAAGTTCTAACGAGCCCTGACCCCCAGAGAAAGCACGCTACAGTATTATGCGTCATCCGACATGACAAACACACACTATATATATATATATATATATATATATATACCACACACACAAACATACGTATGTGTACCATATATAGAGCACCTATACATTAGGAATCCTCCAAGAAAATGAATTTAGACATGAATCCTCTTATACAACAGTCATGCCCTTATCTTGAGAGCTCCTTGTCATTCAGTTACATTATCCTTTATTTTAAATTACACATTTCTCAGCAGTCATATCCAGGACTTGAACCCAGCACCTCTCACATTGACACATTCAGTTACAGGCTTCCTTGCAGGAGCAGATAACTCTATGTGTAAGATGTCTGACTGTTATGAGAGGTGATGGGTTCGAGTCCCAGTATGACAGTATTTTGAAATGTGTGTGTTAAATAAAGAATGATGTGACTGAATGTGCTTGGGGAGATGGTCAGGTGAAGGGGGAGTCAGACAGGGAGGAGATAGGGGCGGCCAGGAGATGCCGGGGATAAAAGAAGAAGAAGCTACAAGTTAGGGATGTACATCGGAAGCCCAGCATCGAATGGTTGCCAGGGCTACCGACATCAAATCATGCAATGTGATGGCAACTAGCCATCGCATCGCAACAATTCGATAGTGTAACCATTGCGATGGTTATACTTTTGAGAGAAAAGGGGGCAGAGCCTTCGTGAAAGGGGCAGAGCCTTGCGGCTCTCCTATCCACATCACTGTGGGCGTGCCCAGCACTCTCTGAGATGAAGTGCTGCCCCTACATTGTGAATAGATGCCGTGCGAATGCACGTGGCATCTATTCTCCCGCTGCTCTACTATGTAGAGCGGTGGTGTGTGTTCCCCCCTCCCACAGTCAGCCATCGGATGGGCATCAGAAAGCTGCATCCGATGGCTGGCAACCATCGAATTCCCGATATTCGATGGAATAAGTATTTCCATCGAATCAGAATCATCGACGGTTGCTAACCATCGGCTTCCAAAGTCCATCTCTACTCTGCCCTGTGTTGAGGCACGTCATACATCCCTAGTTACGGCCCTGGCTACTGATGCAATTGGACTTTTTTCAACTGCACTTAATACATGCGTGGTTTACATAAAATGCGTCCAACCTCTAAACAAACAATACAGCTTACTATGATGTAATTAAGAGCACACACCTGTATGTATCTTTAAGAGTTTATAGATTAGTATAGCATAGAGAGAGAGAGAGAGAGAGAGAGAGAGTGAGAGTAAGAGATAATAAGATGTGGGGATCTTGGTGGACATTACATATTGCAATACCTAAGACAGCACACTGGAGGGAAGATATTAGAGGATACAGAGGTATTGTTGCAGAGGAATGTGAAAGAAGCACAGTATATGTAAGTGTTATACTGTACTGTATGGGCACAGGGTAACAGAGAAGGGCAGGAGAGGGAGCACTAGACAGGCACTGGAGGGAGACTAGGTGAGGCGGAGAACTGGTGATAAGATGAGAGAAAAGGGGGAGCATTGCTCCTAACACAGACTACTGGTCACTCCAAGGCAGCTGCCGTGTTACAACCCGGTGAGGGGGCTCCTCAGATGATACAGATAGTGGCGACCCAGGCATAGAGATATACACAGCAGTGGTATTTCAATTATGGTGCCGGCTGCGAGCCAATTGGAGCTCGCGGATCGGTAGTAAATCAGGAGTGGCCACTGCACCTGATTGGCTGCCGTCCAATTGGCTCGCGGCCAGCGGCATATTTGAAATGCTGCGGCCATGGCTGTTTCTCCATGGCTACCAGGCTGCCTACTGATGCAGTCCAGTGCAAATCCGTACCACTGCCACCCAGGGCCCCTGCTTCTTTGGGCCCAGGACTCGAGTGCCGGCAACCCCCCCCCCCCCCCCAATGGTGACCCTGTATGGAGGTAAAACACACTGTCCAGCACTACCCATACATTCAGCTGTAACTCTTTTAAACATGCCCATTCCATTCCATATCTCCTCCCATATCTTTTAGACAGTATCCTGATATGATGTCATAGAGGCTAAGAAAGCATATTCTGCATGCATTTATTTTGCTGTGACACAACTGGCTGCAACTGTATGAATCAACCAATCCACACATTGTTTTTTGCACAGCAAATATGCCAAACTGTCACACGAGATCAGCCTGCAGCAGAGGAATGAAAGAGGGCAATGTAGACATATTCAGGAGCATAAATACAGGAGACAATGGAAGGTGGTCGCCTCCGGGTTCCAGCCCTGAAGAAGGCACACTGACCTCCTCCATTGTTCCAGGTTCTGCTTTATGCGCCCCAGAGCAGTAATAAGCAGAAAGCCCAGGGGGCAGGTGCTGTCACCCTCCCTCTCCCAGGGCCCCCAACCAAGAGTCTGGTCTCTAGGGATGGATCTCCAACAAGGAAACAGCACCAATATACATAAAAGGGGCACAACAGGGCCTGGAGTTCCTCCTTTGTTGATTCGTCCTCCTCACACACATGGAACCTGCTTCCTCTGCTTGTGTGCTGGGGTGTTGATAGTTAATTGGGGGAGGAGTGTGTGTATGGGTGCTGCTGCTGGGGTGTTGGTAGTGAATGCAGGGGGAGGAGAGTGTGTGTCTGGGTGCTGCTGTGGTGTTAGAAGTAAATATGGAGGGTAGTGGAGGAGGAGAGTGTGTGACTGAGTGCTGCTGGGGTGTTGGAAGTGAATGTGGAATGGAGGGGCAGGAGAGTGTGAGTCTGGGTACTGCTGGGGTGTTGGAAGTGAATGCAGGGAGAGGAGAGTGTGTGAATGGGTGCTGCTGGGGTGTTGGCTGTGAATACATGGGGAGGAGGTGTGTGACTGGGTGCTGCTGTGATGTTGGTAGTGAATGTGGGTCAGGGGGAGAGGATGTGAGTGCTGCTGGGACTGGGGCATTGCTTGTGAATGCGAGCGGGGGTGAGGGGGTCACCAACAACTACCTCACTTTCAAGCTCCTGGTATGAACTTATGCTCCTGGACCTATTCAGTTAAAAAATACAGCATAGCTTTTACAAATTAATGTAAAATAGCAGTTTTAGTAATTCTTGAAAATAAACACATACAAAAAAACAGAAATGCTTTTACACAAATATGTAGGAGGGAAACTAATAATAATAATTGTAATAATAATCTAATAGAAGGTGATTTTGTTCATCAATTTCAAGCTTTGCATTAAAAATCTTGCCACTTTTCCCCTTTCATTTCAATGGCCTTATATGCATCTTAATGGGCTTCCCAGTGTATGCACTACATGCAGAAACCCAACTGAAATGTAAAAGGAGAGTTATGGTAAAACTTACCCTTGCTAGCTCTCTTTCTTCGAAGTCCATAGGGTCCACAGGGGAGACAATGGGAGGTGTAGTTGGGACCTGGAGGACCGGAACACCAACAGCAAAGCTTTGCAATCCCAGGATGCAACTGTCCTTCCCCCTATACCCCGCCTACAGCCTGAGGGCAACTCAGTTTTGTTAACAAGCCCAAGTCAGGAGCAGGATAGGAGAGAAGGAAGAAAAATCACACTCTCACACAGAGAAGGAAACAAGTGACCAAGATAAGAAACCCAAAGAAGCCAGGTGCATCAGGACTTCAAAGAAAGCGAGTTAACAAAGGTAAGTTTTACCATAACTCTCCTTTTCTTCTTCAGGGTTCATAGGACTCCACAAGCGAGACAATGGGGATGTCCCAAAGCAGTTGTTCACGGGCGGGTACGCTCCTGAGCTGAGAGGAGAACCCTGCGCCCAAAGGAAGCATCCTGAGAGGCAAATGTCTCAAAGGCATAGAACCTAAGAAAGGTGTGGACAGAAGACCAAGTAGCCGCCTTGCATAGTTGTACAGCAGAGGCGCCACGCTGGGATGCCCACGAGGGACCCACAGAGCGATTAGAATGAGCAGATACTGTAGCTGGCACAGGAAGGCCAGTTTGCATGTAAGACTGTGAGATAGTCATGCGAATCCATCTGGCCAGAGTTTGTTTGTTCACTGGCCAACCCTTCTTATGGAATTCATTAAAGATGAAGAGGGAGTCTGATTTTCTGATGGAACTAGTACAGTCCAAATAGATCTTTAGAGCACGGACCACATACAAAGAGGTCTCACCTGCCGAGAGGATTGGTGATTGAAAGGCCAGAACCACAATTTCCTCATTAATGTGGAAACGAGAAACAACCTTGGGAAGGAAGCCCGGGCGCGTTCTAAGAACAGCCCTGTCTCGATGAAAGATTAAAAAGGGGGAGCCCCTAAATACGATACACTACAGGCAGATGCTATAGCCAGAAGAAACAGAGGGCCTGATTCAGAGTCGCTCGCTGTTTGCGAGCAATTGCTCTGAATCGGGGCGGGATTTTTTTTATTTTTTTTTTCTCCTGCCAGCTCGCTAAGCTGTGGGTGCCCCCCCTCTCCGCCTACAAAACGGGGCGAGGTGTCGCTCACCATCGACAGCCGCCCAGTCTTGTAGCGGGCCCCAGAGCGACTGAACTTCAGTCGCTCGCTGGCGCATGCGCAGGGGGCAAACATCGACCCGCTTGCATGCGCTGTGTGCTCTTAAGCAGTAAGCCTCTTGACATTCACTGATTCCAAGGGGTCAAATGGAGGTTCCTGAAGTGGTGGAGAACCGCTGACAAATCCCATGGAGCCACAGGGGGGACAAAGGAAGGTTGTATATGTAGAACACCCTGCAAGAAGGTGTGAACATCCGGTAGAGGAGCAATGCTGTGCTGGAACCAGACGAACAGAGCAGAGACGTGCACTTTCAGAGTTGACAGACTGAGTCCAAGATCTAATCCAGACTGAAGAAAGGCAAGTATTCTAGAAACCTTAAAAACTTGAGGGTCATAGGGCCTGATTCAGCAAGGAATGCAAGCTAGCAGATGCACGCACCCGTCCGCTGCGAGAATATGCTAATCAATGCATACACACGGAGACTGCAGCATAAGATGCAGACGTCCAATCTCATATAAAGCCGCCCGTCTCCTTTTACTCACAGCCTGATCAGTACGCAAGATAGCGTAAACATCGAGGACCATCGGACTCATATGCACAATAGTGGTTGACCTGAAATGCCGCAGGATTTTGTCCGCTTCCTGTGTACAGCTTTCTGTATGGCGGCGTATGTCGCCGCACTGCCTTAATTATGCATGCCTGACCACCCCCCCCCATCACCACCCAAACACCACTTCCTGTCAATCAATATCGGAAGGGTCTGCGTGCACACTACGTGTAGTCTGCGTGCCATAACCCGATCACAATGGCTAGTTCGCGTACGCGCAGTGCGATGCATGCGCAGATCTAAAACATCGGCCAAGTGCGTGCGTTCTTTCCTTTCCGTTCCTTGCTGAATCAGGCCCATAGTTTCTAGGGGCACACCACTGGAAATATGTATGCCATACCCGGTAATAAATGCTGGCTGAGGCCGGTTTATGAGCTCTGATCATGGTCTGGACCACAGAGCTAGAAAATCCCTTAGACCTTAGGAGGGATGTCTCAAGAGCCAAGCCGTTAAAGACACACGGGCCAGGTCCAGATGTAGACAGGGATCCTGAGACAACAGGCCTGGTTGTAGAGGAACGTCTATGGAGAGACTTTGAAGGTCGGAGCACCAATGGCGTCTGGGCCAGGCCGGAGTTATCAACAGGACTGTGCCCCCTTCCTGTTTGAACTTCCTAAGAACTCGAGGAAAAAGGGATATTGGAGGGAAGAGGTAAGCCAAATGGAAGATCCACTTCATAGATAATGCGTCCACGAAGGCCGGGTTGGGATCCCTTGTCCTGGCTCCATACACTAGAAATTTGTGGTTGTGTCTTGAGGCCATGAGATCCACATCTGGGAGGCCCCATTTGTCCACCAGAAGCTAAAAGACTTCTGGGTGGAGAGACCACTCTCCTGCATACACAACGTGACAGCTTAGGAAATCCTCTTCCCAACTGAGAATTCCTACGGTGAAGACTGTGGAGATGGCTAGGAGATGCCGTTCGATCCATGTGAGAATGTGGGACACTTCTGCCATTGCTGCTCGACTTTGATTTACTCCTTGGTGATTGATGTAGACCACTGCTGTGGTGTTGTCGGACTGCTCTAGAGGATATTCTGAGCCAGAGTGAGAGCCTTGTAGATGGCTCAGAGTTCTAGGATGTTGATTGGTAAGACCGTCTTGGCTGGAGTCCAGCGGCCCTGGAAGGAGTGCTGGCCAGTTACCGCGCCCCACCCACGGAGGCTTGCGTCTGTGGTTAGGATTACCCAGTCTGGGATCCAAAAGGGGCGTCCCTTGTTCAAGTGGGACGTCTGTAGCCACCAGGCCAGAGACAGGTGAACCTCTGGAGAGAGGCTCATCATCTGGGATCTGTGCAGATGAGGCAGCCCAGATAGTAGCAAGTGTTGTAAAGGCCTGGAGTGAAATTAAGCAAACTCCACCATGTCGAAGGTGGACACCATGGATCCCAGGGTCTGCATTGCAGAGTGAATTGACACTTGACGACTGTGTAGTAGTCTGTGTACCCGTTGCTATAATACAGAGATTTTGTCTGCCGTAAAGAAGATTCTCTGAACCTCCCTGGTGTATCTGTATGTCATGCTAAAGCCTAATGTGAGGTGTCAAAACCCTTAGTGTAGTTCTTTGACGTTGGGATGAATGTTAGAAGGGCTTTCCTCCCCATAGCATCATAAAACTTGGTCAACTGTTAAAATCTGTGGTTGTGGGTATTGAACAGAAAGTACAGGGTCTGTTCATAGCCCCAGGGGGCCATGTCTATATACCCTGGAGTCAGGATGTGCAGCTGGGCATAAAAAGGAACCTTAATATGACCTGGGTGAGGGGGAAAATAGCTGGGCACCCAGGGATAAAATACAGGCTCACTGGACAGAGGGGGTGATTCTCTGCTTGAGGCTGTCGACAAGACACAGGGTACCTGAACTCTTCATTGGGAAGGCCTCATCCCAAAGCTGTTCTATCCGTCGCGATCTGAATGGTCTGTTTTCTGCCATTTTATAATTTTCTTTGGTTTACGTGAAATTGTGAGTAACTGTGTTTGTGACTTTTTGTAACATCCTTATATCCCTTGTAATTTTTGTACATAAGCTTTGAAGATATTTCTTGAATTAAACTAAACTAATTTTAGTTCTTGGAATCTGTGTTTTTATGACCCAAACGCCTCATGTTTGGCATGTTACCTATGTTTAAATATTGATAAGTAGTGTACAGGTGAGAGAAGAAGCTTGCCTTACGCTTTAGCTTTGGTCTTCTGCTGGTGGCAGATACCGGAGTCAATAACCGCACGCGCTGAGCTACTGGTGTAAGGTCACGGCGGCGACTCTCAGATTATCGTATCTGGGAAGAGTCGTCACGGAAGTCCGTGACAAGGGTTATATCAGAAGAAAGGGAAAGGTATAAGCTGACAGTAAGATGAAAAAGAAAACAGACAGCAGTGCTAGCATAAGTCACATACAATGCAGAATATACAATATAACTGCAGTGGGCACTAAAATCAACTAGACAGACCGCAGTGGCTGGTAGGCTATAGTGCTGTATAACCTGGCCCTTGGGAGAGGTATACAGGGAGACTGGACCCAGCGTTGCTGGAGACCTGAATGCAGAAAATGGCCGTCGTGAGTCTCAGACGAGGCGGAGGATGAGGGAGGAGCTGACTAACCACCTGGACCCCTAGCCTTACAAATGCCCTGTGCCAGTGCTAGCAATGCCCCGGTGGTCTAGTGGTGTCCTCGACGAACCGGTGTCCAAGTCAGCACCCCTGGTCTGTCTCCCAAGACTGGAGGTAAGACTGCGCATACATGCAGGTCCCCGTGAGCAGGTATCCACCTTACCTGTTCCCTTGATTCCCGGCTGCTGTCTGGGGTCCGGGGAGCCTCTGCAAGCTCGGTCCCCCTCAGAGCCCCGCTGAGAGTACCTAGCTGAGGGAAGGTCACAGCGCCGCGGAGGGGTGATTGAACAGCAGTGCAGACATCCAAGGGACTGTCTCGTGTTGCTGCTCATAGTAGATAAATGAAAAGTAAAAACATTAAAACGGTGATCCAGCTCCTGCCGGACACCAACGAAACTGAGTTGCCCTCAGGCTGTGGGCGGGGTGTAGGATAAGGACCGGAGCATCCTGGGATTGAAAAGCTTTGCTGTTGGTGTCCGGTCCAACGAAACATATTAAATAAATTGTCCCCACTCCCAAATTCCTCAACCAACTACACGGCTAGCCAACCTGTGCTGGTACCCATTATGAAAAAGGGAAAGGAGGGTGGATAGAATAGGTTCTCCTTGCTAAAGTGGCAAACACATACAAAATAAGAAAAAGGGAGTGTGTATCTTTAAATGGCGCACAAAAATAATGGAGTACAATAAAACTTTACTTTTATTAGTTAAATTAAAATGTTCAATAATAGATGGAAGCAAACTAAATATAGTTTAAAAATAGTATAAAGAAAATAGGGAACACTCTGTATGAGAGTGAGTCCATCCTGATTGGCCTCGGAATTTGATTGGTCCTTTGGAACTAAGTTAGGGGCTCATTTATCATACGCAAAAAGTATTAAAACTTGTTATGTATGATAATGGTGCTCCAGCCAATCCGCTCCCAACTGTCATCTGGGAGCTGATTGGTTTGAGTACCATTTATCATACGCAATGAGTTTTAAAACTTGTTGCGTATGATAAAACTTGATAAATGGGCCCCATAGTCTGCTCAGTAAATACAATCGGGTTCAGCCTTGAGAAAGCGCTTTACAGCGAAACGTGCATCGCAAGTTCGCTGTGTGTTTCTATATGTTAATAGTACCAAATGTGTTGTATATAAAATACCTACATGATCAACTTGAATGCAGCTATAGATAGCCAGCGGGACTCTCTTGCAAGGGAAAAGATAGCTCAGAATCCCCTCTGCAGGCAGACAGCGATAGAGACACATAAGCAACATTGTTTATATACAGTATCAAGTGTTCAATCACACTGCGGTCAGGGGTAGCTACTACAAACAGCAGTTTAAATGGCCATCACAGCTAATGAATCTATTGAATCTCCCAAGCAACTATTGAATGTGAAATAGAGAGACATTACTAATTTAAGGTGGTTACACATTAGGACGATGGATTGGCCATCTAGCTGATCCGCCATCCTATCTGATGATTGGATTGGCAAGTGCATACACACTTATCAATTGTCGGCCCGATGTGTCTTGACTAATGTCACTACTAGATGGGAATTTACATATGCCCGCCCAGTTGTGATGTCAGTCATCCACGACCTCTGCAGCAAGTGTAGGGGCGGTCGGGTGACCGCCCCTACAGACAGCACGATCAGCCAATATATCTGCAGATATATCGGTAATCGGCTGTGCTGCACAGTCAACGCGATAGGTCTATGAACGACGTCGATCATATTGTCTGTACACACTGGCCCACGCACACACGGTATATTGCCCGTTCAATTGAAATAATTAAGTGAACTATATGGGAGACACCTGACAAGGTCCAACTAGATAGGGAGGAGGCTGAAAGTCCTGCGGGAAAACCAGGGCTAAATAAAGAGGTATTTTGAAACCTCTTGTGGATATGAGAAGCGGGGGAGTTTAACAATCCAGGGGAGGACATGTGATGGAATATTTGTTGTGCGGCTCACGATACATGGCCATTGTTTAGAGACAGGCAATCTACATATTTGAACAATCCAGGCCAAATGTACAGAATAATAACAACTAAGGAAGTGGGGGAGTTGAAGGCCTCCTCTGGTGTGAGTTTGAGTTAGGACCGCCTGTGCAAGTCGGGACTTATCAGACCCCCAAACAAAACGTCCCACTAGACTTTGGAGTGATCTAAAAAAGGAGATCAGAATAATGATTGGTAAAGCTTGTTGGAGGTAGAGAACTTTGGGTAGAATATTCATTTTTACAGTATTGATGCTCCCTAACCAGGAAAGTTTCAATGAGGACCATTTGTCAAAATCATCCTTGAATTTTTTTTCGAAAATATATTATCATTAGTTGGAGATAACAGGACCCCTAGGTATTTAAGCTGGGGGGGATGCCGGAGAAACTGGAAGGAATCTTTAAGGTACACCACAACACAGCCAAAGTTGAGATACTATTGGGCAACTGATTTAGCATACAGTAGTTAATCTTAAAATTAGACACAAAACTGAACCTTTGAAACTCCAGCATAAGAACAGGGAGGGATGTCACCGGTTCAGAAATGGTAGCGAGGAGGTCATCGGCAAATAATGCAAATTTATATTCGCGAACCATAATACCCCTTAATATCTTTGTTAGCCCGGATTGCTCTTGTCAATGCCTCCATAAACAGCACAAAGATAAAGGGGTACCCCTGAAGTGTGCCATTTTGAATCATGAAGAGATTTGCCACTGGACGGATTTTGATGGTGTTTTCACTATTCTATACAGCATTGGTCGAGAAAGGTTTAGGTGTATGAACAATTCATCAGTGACAAAAGGGAGTCAGGCAGTGACTGTTGTAGTGATGCAAGTGACAGAAAATAAAGCTGCTGTCTATGAGCTGGCCAGGATGCTTAAACAGCAAAAGAGCATCAGAAACTGAGGCTTGAAATGAAGCAATTCACAGAAAAAACTTGTGCTGTGTGTGAGTGACTGACTGCTGCTGCAGGGCCAAGGGCTGCAATCTGATAGGCTCTCTGAGAAAGTGAGAGCTAATCTAGGCTGTTGCTTAGCAACAGCATAGAGAGGGAGTCAGGGACTGAGCAGGGTCACGTCTGAGGCAGAGAGTGAGAAACAGCCCCCAACGAACCCATGAAGATGCCCAGTAGCCGGGAAGAAGCCATGGGAGGCATAGCTATCAGGAATTTTAAAAAAAACCATTGGAAACACCATCAAATTATTTCTATTCGATGGTGGCAAATATCGGGACTCCCATCAAATTGTAAAAACACTACCATTGGAACAAAAACATCAATGGTTAGTAACCACCGGATTCCGATGTCCATCCCTACACTGAACCTTCAGGCGGACTCTGGCCACCACTCCTCCACCGTTAAGTGCTCACTCTCCAGCGTGTTGTTCCTGCTCAGCCACACGCCCTCTGCAAACAGCAGGTACCTCCCATGGAAGTCAGTGCTTTTCTCAGACAGGAGCACCACGGTGAGGAAGCTCATCAGGAAGCCCAGGAATTTCAGGGTCAATTGTGCAAAGAGGACATTGCTCATCGCCATTTTCAGCAGTCGGGAATGAGTGCATTTGGAGGCTGCAGAATTATGTAGAGGTGCCTCAGCCCCGTGGATCTGCTGCTGATAATGTCTTGCGGTAAGTGTAATACAAATCTCTCATCTATGATCCTTCTGCCCTTCCCAGCACATCAGTGGCTGGGCCCCAGCCAGCTGCATGGCATCAGAAGGAGGGGGGGGGGGGGGGGGGTTGTGATGACACTGGTGAGTTTCAAGGGGCAGGAGTAAGAAACAGGGGGTTTTGGTGAGATGCGGAGGCCTGTGGTGAGATGCAAGGGGCTGTGGTGAAATATAGGATGCTGTGGTGAAATGCAGGGGGCAGTAATAAGAAGCAAGAGGCTGTTGTGAGATGCAGGGGACTGTGGTGACATGGCATGGGTTGTTATGAGATGCAGGGGACTGTGCCGAGATGAAAATGCGAAGCCCGGGCAGGTCGCTGGTATATATATATTGTGGCAGAAGCCGTGCTTCAGACCTACAGGAGGTAGGGAGAACCCGAATACTCTAAAGACTGTGTCTGTGAGAAGCTGTGGCAGCCAGCTAAGCCAGGCCCGGAGCCTGTTACTCTGTCTGGGATATAAGATATGCCATTCCTAAAATAAGGGCTAATTACAGACAATAAAACTTGTAATAAAATGCACATATATATATATATATATAATTATTTGATCCCGAGAGTTGGTAACTACAGATACTCCTCACTTAACGACCGAGTTCCCTTCTTACAAATAGGTCGCTAAACGAATTGGTCACTAAACGAGGAGCCGCATATACTGTACTTAATACAGATAATCGTTTTTATTTATTCTGAATAAAGAAAAGGTCTAAAGGAAACGCAAACTTCATGCTGCGTTTTACTTTGAAAAACTCTTACATACTGTACAGCTCCATTAAAGTTATAAAAAAATAAATTCAGAGTAACATTTTAGTCATTGTACTATAGGTTCCAGCGATTGTTAAACAGATAGGTTGTTAAGTGAGGAACATCTGTAAAGTTATAAATAACTGGTGATAATACTCACCATGGAATAGAAATCCAGAGGAAATTAGGAATAGAAACCCTTATCATTCACTCCCCCAATACTATATCATATTCCATTAAATAAGGGCTAATTACAGACAATAAAACTTGTAATAAATAAATACATTTACTGTATTAAATTTCAACATTCCACCAAAAGGCATAGAATATTTATATTATTCTCTTGAGAGGGCCTTAAACAACCAATAGGTTGAATAGGAGATCTTGTATGAATGCAACATTTACAGAAGAATGATAAATAGTATGTATTATCATATAAAAATGAAAACAAACATTTTGGCTTTATTTACACATTTTCTCTTAAGCTGGGTATACACTAGATGATTTCTCGGATGATATAGCGAATTAAACCGACATATCATCCAGAAGGTATACTGTGTATGAACTATGCGCACTCCTGCCTGGCTACATCGGGGTCATTCCACCGTCCGTGTATGCACGGCAGATGGAACGACCCAGCTGCCAACACCAGGAAGGTAAATGGCACAGGTGAACGATGTATCGATCGGTCGGACACCGGATCATGCTGTGTGTATGGATCATCCAATATATCGTGCCGTGCACCTGCGGTCACTGGGTACACACATCGCCTAGTGTGTACCCAGCTTAATACACAAATTACAATTTTCTTTATTCTATTTTTAAATTATATTTCGCTGACTTCCATCCAATATTGGACATTTACTGTAACGAATAAAAGTAAAGTTTTATTGTACACATTATTTTTGTGCGCCATTTAAAGACACACACTCCTTTTTTCTTATTGTTTATGTACTTTATACTAGTGTTGTCAGTAGGCTGCACCCCAGAGGTTGATATTATTTCTGTATGCAAGATAATACAGGGATAGATGAGTAATAATATATAATCTATACTTATAATAAAGTTGTAATGGTTGTGTCTGTACATAGAAATTTTTTTGTACTCCTTGGGACTGTGTAGGAACTATGGAGACAATTTTTTTTTTTTTTCGGAAGTTTTGTTGGTCTGTGTGTTCGTTTCTGCATCACGCAAAAACTACAGGATGAATTTGGATTGCATTTTCAATATTGTATAGCTTAGCCAGTGAGTCACCTAGAAAGAAACTGTGGTATGTATTATCTCAATGTGACATCAGGGAGAGGAGTAATAAAGGAAAAAACAGACGCTTGACATGCTTGAGGTGCCTTCAGTGTGCAGGCTCCTCAAACCAAAAATGACTAGATGTATATAAACATAATTTTTTGGGACAAATATACCTTTAGGGACGGTTTATGAACTATGGAGACAAAAAAACTGTTTTTATCTGAATTTGCACAGGCTCCTCAAGTCCAATATGACTATATGTATCGAAATAAATTATATTATATTATATATATATATACACATATACATACATACATACACACAAAATATATGCATGTATGGCACACCCCAAACGCAAACAGTTATATATGTATGCATATATAAATACACACATATATATGGGCACTCTGGACGAACAGAATAATTAGGGGTGCCCTCCTAAGGATAAATAAAGCAACTTTTCCTTTAGTGATACATGGCAGCACCACAAAGATAAGGAAAAAATGAGTCGGCACTCCCAGGTTGAATCGTGGAAAAGTGTTTAAAATAATCAGTACATAAATGTTCGACATTTCAAGGTCCTAAGATCTTTTCATCAGGACTGTATATGTAGCAGTGTGGTATCACAGTCTATACAGTGGTGGCAGGGCCGGCAACAGAAATCTTGTGGCCCGGTACACTGGTTTCTCTGAGGCCCCGTCCCGCCGCCCCAATCACCACCACCACCACCCTTTAGAGCTGGACGGATTTGCAGAGCTGCACAATCTCCATCGTGACTGGTTGCAATTGTAGATCTTTTGGTCAGGTTGTGGGAGCTGAAGCTTCCCGCAGCCTGAACGAGTGCTGGTCACTTACGCAGACCATGGTCTCATCCCTTCCAGGAATGGTGACCAGACATGCCCCTGTTCCGCTCCCAAACTGCAGCAGCATGTCAATCATGCTGTAGCCTGGTGGGAGTCTGCGAGCATAATTGCAGGACCCGTTCTGCACATGCGCTGAACAGGTCCTGCACAGAAGCAGACTCGGAAATATCGGAGATGTACATGCATCATCAGATGAATGTACATCTCTGAATCAGGCCCACAGTCCACCTCTTTGCAATATACATCTTGTGCTACTATCAACTCCAAGCAGTCTCTCTCTTTCATATACACTTGTCCCAAAAACACAATTAAGATTCAGATATTAAAAAGCCCACATGATGAATATAGCTAACAAGTCTCTCTCTGTCCCTGTCCGTGGGATTAGTATGAATGACTGCCGAACCAATGTCCGGCGGTTCAAATCCCGACGCCGGAAGCCCAGCAGCAGTGAAGATCCAGACAAGGTAAGTAAGTAACTATCCCTAACCTTTCCCCCCCCCCTAACCCTAGCCCACATTCAGGGGTGCCTAACCCCCCCGTAAGTGCCTAAACCTAACCCCCCCTCACCACAGCCTAAACCTAACCCTCCCAGGGGGTGTGCCTAGGCCCCAACCTCCCCTCGGAAGCCCCTAACCTAACCCTCCCCTTCCCCCCCAAAGGCTCCCAGCGTAGGGATAATGATAGGCGTCGGGATTTCGACATTAGTCGGGATTGCACAGTCGGGAAGGCGTCGGTCGGCATTTTGACCGTCGGCTTCCTTACTGCACCCCTGTCCGTCCGTCCCTTCCCCACCGATATCTTCTGCCTAATGTTCAGTGTATAATCCAATGGATATGTTGGGACAGATTCAATTAACAGGGAATGCAGAAGGGTTTTATTAAAATGGAAATGAAATAAAGTAAATATACACTGTCACCTTAGTTACCACACACTGGGCCTGATTCAGACCCGCTCGCGAGCGCTAGGCGCTCGCAAGCGGGTCGATAGTGGCCCAGTGCGCATGATCGAGACCCGGATAGCGACGGGCAAACCGTCGCTCCGGGTCTCGTACCAAAGGGGGCATGCTGTCGATATTGAGTGACAGCGCGCCCCCTTTGGTGGGCGGGCCGGGGGCGTGGCTGCCCAGACGGAGGCGTTCCCATGGGAACGCCTACCGTCTGGGGCCAGCTCCACTGACATCACAAGTGATCTCAGTGGTAGTGCTTTCGGTTCTGGTAGAGTCGAAAGCGCTCTAGGGCTTGCGGCAACGAGATCCTACCACAAGGGTCTCGTCGCAAGCCCAATGGTCGCAGTGGTCTTGACCATCGCGACCATCTTCCTGGCCAGGAGGCCGCTCTGAAAAACAAGAAGGACGGACCTGATTCAGAGCGAGCACTCTGTCAGAGCGTCTGGCTCTGAATCAGGCCCACTGTCTCTGATGCAGGTTGCGGAAGGCAGTGTCACTCTGCTGCGGTGGCTGCCTCATGGGCGGGAGGGTGCAGGGAGCAGACAGTGCCTGCAGCTTGTTCTCCGGTGCCCACAGCACGGCGGTTCCATTAGCGAGTCACTATCATTGTCAGGCTGCCTGTTCCTGCGCATCTTAGATGGGCCGTGGCGCCGGCGGCATGGAGGCAGACAGGGACAGACCTGAGGGGAGCAGCATCATTCGTAATGACGTCAGAGCATCGTTCATACTATGCGCACAGACCGGATCAGGTGACCGTGAGGGAGGTACCCTTGCCAGCTGCAGTGCAGCTTAATGGCTTATTAATTAGATTATCTTTGGCCACCTTCACTGCGCCGGCGGCTTGTCACTTTATTTATAACAATTAGGTGTGATGGCCCCATTTTTTTTGCCCCTCTAAACCTCTGGGCCCCTTGAACCTTCGGGCCCGGGGTACCCTTAGTACCCTCGTCGCCGGGCCTGAGGGGTGGTGAGAAATCTCACTCTTAAGCAATCTTCAGTGTCTGAAACCAATAAGATTATTTTTGGGAATTTCAATGGCAATTTACAAAACCATTTTTAGATTGAACCAATTTTACAAACTCTACTTTGTTATGTGTGAGATTTTGGTTTTGGAGTTCTTAAAAAGTAGTGATTTACATAGTAGATATGACAGTACTAGATTTGGGGAATTAAGATACCATGTAAATCACTAAAAAGGGATGTTGATTTCTGCATATCGCCCTTTACTAGAATTCCCCCTATAGAGGGAAACATCCGCATGTATGTTGTTTCATCATTATATTTCAGTTTTACAGCGATCACTGACACTGAGAGGACAATAGGCCTTCAGAGGTGGAGGCTAATGCATGTTCAGAATCAGGGCTGTAATAATACACAAATACTAGGCTCAGTCTTCCCCTTCTGTAGATGTGAGCGCCGGAGCTTGCAAGCCCTGAGATGCTCACGTTCAATGTCTGTAGAAATCCTCCGCTGTGCTCAAACACACCACCAACGCCCGTGTGCATCACAGCGATGAACATCAACAGTTACAACGCACTCAGTGGTACGCATACGCTATATGGCATTTCAGGACTTTTCGCGCTTGTGAAATATCAAATAAATTGCTCTACTGCGCAACATTGACACTGCGTCCACCTCTGAATCAGCCCCAGAGTCACTTTTCAGAGTCCTCAATAAATAAATAATAAACGTACAAATTTTTATTACACTACATTTTGTCCGTATTAATGTTAAAATTTGTCTAGTGACCTAAATATGTCATCCGCAATCACAATTATAAATTGATTTTAAAACTGAAGATATATTACTACTGTATCCTACATAATCATTTTCCTAGACTACACTTCTGAATATCGTCACTAGTTTCATTTACCTTCTGGCTTTGCATCGGCCGCAGCATGCTGCATGTTTTTCAACTGATGTTGCGCTCTTTGTAGTTTCTGTTCTGCACTAAATAGCTTCAAAACAAAATGAATATATTTGTACAGTAATTCAATTATGAAATGAATTCTAGGATGTTGAAAAAAAAAAAAAAAGATACATAATAATATAAAATATATAATGTAATTCCTTGCTTGAATGAACTAACATTTGATCTATTTCCACTAGAATATTAAGCTAGGTACACACTATACAATCCGTCTTATTGGAACAATATATCATGCGGATCGCATAGTGTGTGCATCTGGTCGCTCATCGCATCGTCCCATCTGCTGTTTCACAATGCGAAGAACAATGTCACGTTGCTAAACACAGAATGGAATGATTGCGCCGCCGCAAACCGCATCTTGCAGTGTATAAGTACGGCGCGATGTATCGTTCCATTGCATCGTCCCGTCGACTAGGTACACCATTGCATGGTGTGTACCCAGCTTTAGTTGTTTGCAGGTCTTTTAAGTCTACATTTTTTAAACACCATCATCACTCTATGCAAGGCAGTTATAAAATATTTACATCATTGCACTTCAATTCATACATTTAATAACAGTTATTTTGTCTGCCAAGTCTTATGCAACAGAATAGAAGCATTCCAAATGTAATTATATTCTGGATCAGATGATACATTTTGCTGCATTTGTAATGCGATTTACCATTGCACTGCTAATTACCAAGATGAACTAGAGTTTAGAAAATTACTTTGGACAGAATGACATTTCTGCTTGAGTTGTTTGGCTGCTTTGGTTTCTGTTTTGTGCATTTTTATTCTTGCACTTAAAAACAACATAGTGGTCGGCTACCTGATTTCTTTGCTCCTGCTTCTGTTGAGCCAGAGATTCGGCCCTTTCTTTCTCAACTCGCAGCTGTCTTGCTATTTCAAGCATCCGTTGATGATTCTGAACTGTCTCCACCTACAGCAAATGATCAAGTGGTGCAAGTTACTGTCAAATTCTTAAGAAAACAAGTAGGCAGTATCATGTGTAAATCAAGTCCCTCTAAGCATTTCCTTTCCATGTCAATTACTCCCAGCAGCTGACAGCAAGGTATTGGAGTCCAGATCTTTAAAAGCTTTGGCCTTTGGCCCAAGGAGATTCCCTTTCCGTCAGTTGCATTTTCACCTCCCTTACTAAAACAGCAACATGCTGGGCCTAATCCATGTTTGCATTCTCCCAGCCAACAGGCTCGACATTGAAATGTTACAGTATCAGATTTATCCTTACCCTTTTTTTAAGACGCTCAACTCTCTTCATAAGCTGATCCTTTTCCTCTTCCATTGCACTGATGTCCTGAAGACAGAATAATAGTTATATGTAGAACGCATATCTTGTTCAAGAGGAGTTTCATCACAAGAGGTTAAACTGTAATGCATGTACCTTGCTATAAGTCAAAATAAATTCATTTTGTGCTGTAAACACAAGTACAGTGCTGTTATTTTATTTTTGCATAACCATGTCACAATGAGATTTACATGCGAATTGCATGGTCAGCAAATCACTAGTTCAGTGAACAATAGCAAATTTGAAGATGTCTAGAAAGATGATGATTATATTATTATTTCCTGTTGGTTAATTTAGTTTTTTTCTTATTTCTTACCTTGTGGTACCACAGTTTTAACTGCCAAAAAATAAAGCAAGAATGTCTGTCATCTCATCCACTTTTACCTCGGGATCTGCAGCCTTTTGGCACACACGTGCTGGCTCCATTCTGATTATTGAGAAATTGATGATTTAAACATTGTCTTATCTCAAGACCCACTACTTCATCAAGGCCTTCCAGCACTCATCCTAACCCACCTCATGCTCTTTCCTTCCCATCTTCCCCTTCTGTGTCACGCCTGTCTGTCTGCCCCTCCCCTTAGAATGTAAGCTCTCACGAGCAGGGACCTCTTCCTTCATGTGCTTCTCTTTACATTTTCTTCTACTCTCTACTCCCCATTAGGGCACCTAACACGGGACCGCCAATTCCCGGCAGCTTATTGTGAGTGCTTTAATCACTATTTCAGCAATGTATATAAGTTGTGTCCTTGTCCTGTACTGTAATGTACTGTATGTTACTTGTTTCTTGTTCACCCATTAGTTGTATGTACTATGTAAGGCGCTGCGGAACACTTGTGGCGCCATATAAATAAAGGATAATAATAATAATAATAATTTGTGGATGACACTGTATTCCCAATTATACAGCATGCCAGGGGCGGATCGGGCCACCGGGACAGCGGGAGATTTCCCGCTGGGCCGACCCACAACTCACTAAATTAAAGAAGAGAACCTTGCTGGCAGGGCCGCTCGCTGCCGATTAGACTGTCAGTGCAGTGATCAGCGGCGGCCCTTTCTATCAGAGCCGCGGCTGCGCTCAGTGCATCACTGTGGCCAGCGGCGGCAGCGCAGGCATGCACAGCTTGCCTCAATTAATGACACTGGCAACAAGCAGTCTGGTCTGGTGCGCTAGTATTACACGACACACTGAGCGCCTGCGCCCGCACAGGCTGCAGGGGAAGAAAGGGGCGGGCCGTGTCTCCTATGTGTGAGGAGCAGCAGCTGGAACACTGTGGGCAAGCTGAAGCGCGTGTCCCTACTTCCTCTATCGGCTCCTCCCCCAGCAGGACCCGCTTCCTCTGCTCTGGACAGACAGGTGGAAGCAGTGACCTGTGAGTGAGCACCATGGAACAGGCTTGCAGTACAGCCAGATGACCTCAGTTCAGCAACAGCCGGTGAGTGGGGGTGAAAGGGGCTGGATATCTGGGTATTGATAATGTATGAGGGGGTGTATGGGTGTTAGTAGTGTAGGAGGGTGTGTCTGGGTGCTGGCAGTGTAGGAGGGGGATGTCTGGGTGCTGGTAGTGTAGGAGGGGGATGTCTGGGTGCTGGTAGTGTAGGATGGGGATGTCAGGGTGCTGGTAGTGTAGGAGGGGGATGTCTGGGTGCTGGTAGTGTAGGATGGGGATGTCTGGGTGCTTGTAGTGTAGGAGGGTGTGTCTGGGTGCTGGTAGTGTAGGATGGGAATGTCTGGGTGCTGGTAGTGTAGGATGGGGATATCTGGGTGCTGGTAGTGTAGGAGGGGGATGTCTGGGTGCTGGTAGTGTAGGATGGGGGTGTCTGGGTGTTAGTAGTGTAGGAGGGTGTGTCTGGGTGCTGGTAGTGTAGGAGGGGGATGTCTGGGTGTTAGTAGTGTAGGAGGGTGTGTCTGGGTGCTGGTAGTGTAGGATGGGGGTGTCTGGGTGCTGGTAGTGTAGGATGGGGATGTCTGGGTGCTGGTAGTGTAGGATGGGGATGTCTGGGTGCTGGTAGTGTAGGATGGGGATGTCTGGGTGCTGGTAGTGTAGGATGGGGATGTCTGGGTGCTGGTAGTGTAGGATGGGGATGTCTGGGTGCTGGTAGTGTAGGATGGGGATGTCTGGGTGTTAGTAGTGTAGGAGGGTGTGTCTGGGTGCTGGTAGTGTAGGATGGGAATGTCTGGGTGCTGGTAGTGTAGGATGAGGATGTCTGGGTGCTGGTAGTGTAGGAGGGTGTGTCTGGGTGCTGGTAGTGTAGGATGGGGATGTCTGGGTGCTGGTAGTGTAGGAGGGGGATGTCTGGGTGTTAGTAGTGTAGGAGGGTGTGTCTGGGTGCTGGTAGTGTAGGATGGGGGTGTCTGGGTGCTGGTAGTGTAGGATGGGGATGTCTGGGTGCTGGTAGTGTAGGATGGGGATGTCTGGGCGCTGGTAGTGTAGGATGGGGATGTCTGGGTGCTGGTAGTGTAGGATGGGGATGTCTGGGTGTTAGTAGTGTAGGAGGGTGTGTCTGGGTGCTGGTAGTGTAGGATGGGGATGTCTGCGTGCTGGTAGTGTAGGAGGGGGATGTCTGGGTGCTGGTAGTGTAGGAGATTGTGTCTGGGTGCTGGTAGTGTAGGATGGGGATGTCTGGGTGCTGGTAGTGTAGGAGGGTGTGTCTGGGTGCTGGTAGTGTAGGATGGGGATGTCTGGGTGCTGGTAGTGTAGGATGGGGATGTCTGGGTGCTGGTAGTGTAGGATGGGGGTGTCTGGGTGTTAGTAGTGTAGGATGGGGTTGTCTGGGAGTTAGTAGTGTAGGAGGGTGTGTCTGGGTGCTGGTAGTGTAGGATGGGGATTTCTGGGTGCTGGTAGTGTAAAATGGGGGTGTCTGGGTGCTGGTAGTGTAGGATGGGGATGTCTGGGTGCTGGTAGTGTAGGATGGGGATGTCTGGGTGCTGGTAGTGTAGGATGGGGATGTCTGGGTGCTGGTAGTGTAGGATGGGGATGTCTGGGTGCTGGTAGTGTAGGATGGGGATGTCTGGGTGCTGGTAGTGTAGGATGGGGATGTCTGGGTGCTGGTAGTGTAGGATGGGGGTGTCTGGGTGCTGGTAGTGTAGGATGGGGATGTCTGGGTGCTGGTGATGTAGGAGGGGGATGTCTGGGTGCTGGTGATGTAGGAGGGGGATGTCTGGGTGCTGATGGTGTAGGAGGAGGGTGTCTGGGTGCTGGTGGTTAAGAAGGGGGGGTGTCTGAATGCTCAGGAGGTTTTGATAGTAAATGAAGGAGGATGCTGCCGTGCTAGGGTGTCGGTAGTGAATAAAGGGGGTTTCTGAGTGCAGAAGAGATATTAGTAGTGTATAACGGTGGGTGCTGCAGGAGTGTTGGTAGTGAATGAGGAGGGCTATGCATTGGAGGTGAATGTGGGAGGGTGATTGGGTGTTGCTGGGGTGTCATTGGTGAATGAGGGAGGAGGGGAGGCATTGGTGAATGAGGGGAGTGTCTGGGTGCTGATGGGGTGTTGGTAATGAACAAATTAATGAATTAATGCATGTGTGTACAGGTTGGGGGGCACCAGCCGCTATATTGCCTCTGGATGCCTCTTATGAAATTACACTTCTGACACTAGTCATCTCCTATTCAATCAAGGAACAGAATGTCACCTCAAGCCAGCACATTGGTTGCTTCTCTTCTCTGACATAATTGCTGCAACTGACCGTTAGATGTAAGTACAGGCCTTCTTTATTCTTTGTGACCATTACAAATATACTGCATGTATAAAGGGGCCTATACATTTGCCGACTTTCTGCACTATGCGACAAAAACCAGGAGGTTTTGGTCGGAACGTACAGAAAGTTTGCTAGTGAATAGCCGGCAAGGACCAGTGATGCGCATGCACCCTGGGTCCTTGCCGACCCAGACTATCGAACATGCCGATCAACCTGACGACGGTCGTCAGGTTCGGCATGTTAATAGATAGGGAGGTTGGGCTCCAGCACTGAAGACGTTCAGTGAACGTCTTTCAATGCGGTCCCCGCACCTCAGCGACATGAAAGTCTGAACGCTGGACGTTCAGACTTTCATGTCGTTAAATGGATAGGCCCCTTTACACTGTCATTTTGGTGTTGCAACATATCATATGCACATTTTACTGCTGAATATTAACATGTTGAAGGTGACTGAGCCTTCCCAGCCATTGTTTCACACTCATATAGTTGAAACGTGTGTAAAGGTGCCCATCCTCTACAAGATCAGGGATAGATGGTACGATTACAACATCGTAATTGTACCGTCGTTCCCCTAGGGGGTGCGGTGCCTACACTGAACGATATGTCGCTCAGAGTAGGCACAGTCAATCATCCCCGAACATGGCCAATCTGTCGTTATTGGCAGCTGGGCCTGCATGTTCGGGCAATAATCGATGTTGTAAACGACCAGCGGGCATCACTAGTCGTTTCCGACATTTGGATGCCCAATTTGTGCACAATTACTGAGTGATTGTACGATTATGATGTCGTAATCGTGCAATCGCTCAGTGTAATCGCCTAGTGGATGGGCACCTTTACTTCGCAAGGTGATAAAAACTGTGCTGAATTTGGCTCCATGTCATGTATTGTAAAGTAAACACTATAAGGAAGGATATTCATGCATTTGACTGGGCAGCTACCAAACAATCAGCCACATCAACATACATTAACTGAGTTATGTGACTGCACACCCGTTCTCTGACACTGATTGAGCCACCACTGTGAGAGGAGGAGGATGATGGAGATAGTATGGTGGGAGTGTGATGGAAGGAGGATGATGGAGGAGAGGATGTGGTGGGGGTGTGCGGGAAGGAGGATTATGAAGGAGAGAATGTGGCTGGGGTGTGAGGGAAGGAGGATGATGGAGGAGAGAATGTGGCCGGGGTATGAGGGTAGGAGGATGATGGAGGAGAGAATGTGGCTGGGGTGTGAGGGTAGGAGGATGATGGAGGAGAGAATGTGGTGGGAGTGTGCGGGAAGGAGGATTATGAAGGAGAGGATGTGGCTGGGGTGTGAGGGAAGGAGGATGATGGAGGAGAGGATGTGGCCGGGGTGTGAGGGAAGGAGGATGATGGAGGAGAGAATGTGGCCGGAGTGTGAGGGAAGGAGGATGATGGAGGAGGAGGAGGAGGAGAGGATGTGGCCGGAGTGTGAGGGAAGGAGGATGATGGAGGAGGAGGAGAGGATGTGGCCGGAGTGTGAGGGAAGGAGGATGCTGGAGTAGGAGAAGGAGAGGATGTGGCCGGGGTGTGAAGGAAGAGGAGGATTAGTAACTGATCAGCCATTAGGTAGATCAGACTGCAGCCTAGGGCTTAAGTGAGCACCAATCCTCCTTATTGGGGTATAGCCTGAGCAATCTTGGACAATTTTGACATGTACTCAGCTTCTCAAAGTACTTTCAGCTTCATTCCACTGTGGAATTGGCACGTCAGTGTAGAGGAGCTGTCATCTGGACTGTAAAGAAGATGCAGGGGTCTCTTGACTAAGCCTTGGAGAGAGATAAAGTGGATGGAGATAAAGTACCAACCAATCAGCTCCTGTCATTTTTCAAACAAAGTGACACGAGCTGATTGGTTGTATCTCCATTCACTTTTATCTCTCTCCACGGCTTAGTACATAGACCCCGCAGAGCGCATAGGATGGAGTTTTATGTCAAGTAGTTAATACTAATAATAAGTATGATGCTACATTGGTTTCGAGAGCTGATGTTTCGAGGTAGATGAGAGTGTAGGGGGGGGGGGGGAACGTGGGTTGCAGAGCTATAGGATTCATGGTATTGTTATGAGAAGGGACACTTAAGGTAGCAACCAACCAGATTCTGTTTATAATTTTCTATTATGCAATAAAGAAATGATAGGAGCTGATTGGTTGCTGTGGGCAACACCTCCACTTTTTATTTTTAGAAGCTTTAGTAAATCTACCCCCTAGCCTCTCACATCAGCATTATGCTAGGTACTTATAGCAGGAGACAATATAACAGTGAAGTAAACTTGTCCTCAGACCTCACCTCCTCCACAGACTCCACCCCCATTTAGGGCTGCTTCAGAAATTTCCCGGGCTGGTTTTCCATCCCAATCTGCCCCTGCAGCATGCCATTTTTTTTTACAAAATATACATCAGATTATTTCACAATTAAGTGCACTCATGGCTTTCAAATCTATTGCCATAAATTTGAGGCTCTAGACATTTTAAATATTTCCTAAACATGTTCTTTAGTTTCTTTAACTAAACTTTATGGCAAGCCCAAAACGTACAATGCCTTGAAATCTATCTGCTTCCACATTGTAATACTTATATAATGTTAACTAGATTTTATTATAAGCTAAACTGAAGAAAACAAGATTTTACACTCATCATAAAATAAATTCCTCTGGGTTAAAGGGGGAAGGCTGAGGGGTAGGCACTAAATTGTTAATTCTATGGAGTCTGAAACTTCCCTCACTCTTAAACCCTCCCTATCTCCATTGGCAAGTCAGTTTTCACTTTTCCAAAGCCTGATGGAACACAATCATGCACAACAAAATTGACAACAGGGAGGGAGCCCAGTTTTACCCAGATGGGTCAGAGGAATTGATTTTACAGTGTGTAGAAAATAAGAGTTATGGTAAAACTTACCTTTGTTAACTCTCTTTCTTCGAAGTCCATAGGGTCCACAGGGAGACCTTGGGGTGTAGGTGGTTGGTGAGGACCGGGCACCACGCAGTTAAAGCTTTCAGCTCCCATGATGCATCAGTTTATCCCCCTATACCCCGCCCCCGAGCCAGAGGCACCTCAGTTCATGACAAGACAGAAGGAAGACTGGTACACACAAGAATCACACTCTCACAAAGGAGACGGGAAAACGGTGACCAGAAACATAGCCCATATGAAGCCAGGTGCGTCAGGGCGGGTGCCCTGTGGACCCTATTGACGTCGAAGAAAGAGAGTTAGTTTTACCATAACTCTTATTTTCTTCTTCAGGGTCCATAGGGCTCCACAGGGACAACTTGGGGATGTCCCAAAGCAGTCATTTAAAGGTGGGGAAATGTATTCCGGATACCTTAACAGCCCATTGTCACTTTAAGGCTATTGGAAGAGAACAATGTCACACCATTTGGTAGCAAGCGCGAGAAGCTTTACCATATTTCGGGCCAGTGACAGTATGTTGGTGTCAGACTAGCTGAGAGGAGAATCTGGCGCCCAAATGAAGCATCCTGAGAGGCAAATGTATCAAGGCATAAAACCTCAAATGTATGAACAGAGGACCACGTGGCCGCCTTACAAAGCTGTTCAGCTGAGGCGCCACGGCGAGCTGCCCACAAAGGACCCACAGAGCGAGCAGAATGAGCAGTAACAGTAGCCGGCACAGGAAGGCCTGCCTGCGTGTAAGCCTGTGAGATAGTCATGCGAAGCCATCTAGCCAATGTCTGTTTGTTGGCTGGCCATCCCTTCTTGTGAAATGCATAGAGCACAAATAAGGAGTCTGATCTCCGAAGGGAACTGGTACGGTCCACGTATACCCTGAGGGCACAGACCAGATCCAAGGAGGCCTCACCTGCCGATAGGTCTGGTGATTGAAAGGCCGGGACTAAAATATCCTCATTAAAGTGGAAACTAGTAACAACTTTTGGAAGGAAACCAGGGCGAGTTCGAAGCACAGCCCTGTTCTGATGGAATATCAGAAATGGGGAGCGACGGGAGAGCGAAGTCTTCGCTGTGAGCCACTTGAGTTCCACAGAATCCAGGGGTTCAAACGGAGAACCCTGGAGGGCACGAAGCACTACTGACAAATCCCATGGAGCCACTGGAGGGACAAAAGGGAGGTTGTATATGGAGGACACCCTGGAGGAAGGTGTGGACATCCGGTAGTGGACCAAGTCTACGCTGGAACCAAATGGATAGAGCAGAGACATGCACTTTCAGTGAGGCCAGGCGGAGTACAAGGTCTAATCCAGTTTGCAGGAAGGGCAGGACTCTGGAAATCCAAAACACTTGGGGGTCGTAGCTCCTGGTACGACTATTGGAAATATGTATGCCACACTCTGTGGTAGATCCGAACAGAGGCTGGCTTACGCGCTCTGAGCATAGTTTTGACTACAGAGCTAGAGAATTCTTTGGACCTCAGGAGGCATGTCTCAGGAGCCAGGTCCGGGTAAAGGCAAGTACCCTGAGACAACAGGTCTGGTCGTTGAGGCAGCAAGAACTGCGTGTCGAAGGAGAGACTCCGAAGATCTGAGTACCAATGACGTCTGGGACAAGCTGGAGCCACCAGCAGGACAGTGCCTCCGTCTTGTTTGAATTCCGGATGAACTCGAGGAAGAAGGGAGACTGGAGGGAATAGGTACGCAAACTGGAAGGTTCACTTCACTGATAATGCGTCTACAAAGGATGCCTCGGCATCTCTTGTTCTGGACCCGTACACCAGCAGTTTGGGATTGTGTCGGGAGGCCATGATGTCCAACTCTGGGAGGCCCCATCTGCTCACTAGGAGTTGAAAAACCTCTTGGTGAAGAGACCATTCGCCGGGATGCATGTCGTGATAGCTGAGGAAGTCTACTTCCCAATTGAGAACACCCCCGGAATGAACAGCACAGAGATGGCCGAGAGGTGACCCTCGGCCCATGTCAGAATGCGTGACACTTCTGTCATTGCTACCCGACTTTGAGTGCCTCCTTGATGGTTGATGTAAGCCACTGTTGTGGCATTGTCGGACTGTACCTGTACAGGTTTTCCGTGAAGTATGTCCTGGGCCAGTATGAGGGCCCTGTAGACAGCTCGAAGTTCCAATATGTTGATTGGCAGGGTTGATTCGACCGATGTCCAACGGAGACTGGCGTCTGTTGTTAGGAGTACCCAGTCCGGGATTCAAAAGCCACCAAGAGAGGGTCAGAAACACCTCCGGAGAGAGTACCATCATCTGAGCTTTGATCCGATGAGGTAACCCGTTCCATCTGGAGAGGATCAGCCTTTGCAAAGGCCTGGAGTGGAACGGAGCATACTCCACCATGTCGAAGGTGGACATCATGGATATCAGAACCTGCATTGCTGAGTGGAGCGAAACCCGGCGACTGTGGAGACATCTGCGCACTCGTAGTTGAAGGGTGGAGATCTTATCTGATGTCAGAAAGATTCTCTGATCCTGAGAATCCAGCAGGGCTGCCAGATGAATCACTCTCTGTGAGGGATTCAGTGAGGACTTTTTCCAGTTGATTAACCATCCATGCTTGTAAAGGAAAGCAATGGTTAGCTAACAGTCAGACACCCTCACCACTCAGTTGGACCGCCATGATAGCCATGGAGCTGAGGATAGTCCAAAGGGCAGAGCCTGAAATTGGTAGTGTTGCTGTAGTATAGCAAACCAGAGATATCGCTGATGAGAGGGTGCTATAGGTACATGTAGGTACGCATCCTGAATATCCAGAGATACCATAAAGTCCCCAGGCTCCATAGCTAGGATGATAGAGCGTAGGGTTTCCATCCTGAACCTGGGTACCCTCAGGAATTTGTTCAGGGATTTGAGGTTGAGGATAGGCCGATGAGACCCATTCGGCTTCTGAACCAGAAAGAGAGTAGAATAATAACCTGTCCCCACTAAGATAGCGGGACTGGCCCAATTACCCCTGCCTGCAGCAAGGACTATATGTCTTTCTGGATTTGTAGGGCCTTGTTCGGGTCTGAAGGCGGGCCTGTGTAGAAACACTGGTGGGGAGGCCGTCGAAGAAATGAGAGGGAGTACCCATGAGAGACCACTTCTCTTACCCAAGCATCTGTGGTGGTTGACACCAGCACTGGGCAAACTGAAGAAGTCGGCCTCCCACTCTGGGATCCCCCAGAGGGAGTCCTGTCCCGTCAGACTGAGGACTTAACCTCGGGTTTTGAAGCAGGGCGTCTGGTGGTCCAGGCCTGCTTGGTCCTGGGCTTGGTGGCCCTAGTGGAAGCCGACTGACTAGAAAAGGACTGACCTTTAGGCTTTCCATGAGGACGAAAGGACTTACAAGATGTAGTCCGAGGCTTTGTAGCAGTAGTTTCTGAAGGCAGAAATGCAGTTTTTGATGCCGCCAACGTGGTTACAATCTTGTCAAGGTCTGGGCCAAACAAGATCTCCCCATTGTAGGGTAATACTTCTAGGCCTTTCTTAGAATCCGCATCTGCATTCCACTAGGTACAGCGGGCAGACACTGCTGCAGCCGAGACTCTGGTTAGGAGACTGGCATCCAACGTCGCTTCTCCAATATAGGAAGCTGCATCTCGTATGTGAGCGGCGACAGACATCTGATCCCTAGAAGCATCTGAGGGAAAAAGAGTCTACAAGTGCATCAGCCCAACTCTCTATAGCTTTAGCCACCCATGCAATAGCCATGGTCGGATGGGCAACAGCTCCTGAAAGAGAGTATATCAATTTAAGGCAAGATTCAACCTTTCTATCCGTAGTATCCTTCAAAGAGGATACTGTCGGGATAGGTAACGCAGAGCTTTTAATTAAACTCGTAACATATGAATCTACAGCAGGGAGAGTCTCCCATTTTGAAAAATGAGGCACAGGAAATGGATAACAGGAGGTCAGATGTTTTTGGGGCTGAAACCTCTTACCAGGCGTCTGCAAGGCTGCAGCCATGTGTTCAGCTAGTTGATCCGATAGAGGGAACTCTACTGAAGCCACTTTCTGTTGTTTAAACAGTGGGTGCTTAGATTTAGGGGCTGGCTCGTCATCTTCTATGAGTAAGATGGATCTAACTGACTCTCGTCCTCCCCCAGAGGGGAGTCAGTGTTAGAGAGATCAGCATCTTCTGCCTCCTCAGATGAATCTGAGAGTTGCGTGGACTGTGATGATAACACAGGACGCTTAGAAGGCTTACTGGGTAGGGGCTTCTCACCTTGCAACATAGTTTGAAAGGCTGTAGAGGTAGCCACCAGACTCTGTACTGAGCTAGAGAGTAGGTCAACCCATGGAGGGGGCACAAGAGGTAGCTGTATAGCCTGAACCTGTTGTGGCAACTCCATAGGGGTAACTACGGCCTGTTATGGTAACCCCATAGGGGGAAATACAGCCGGTACTGCTAGGTGGTCCGCAATAGTAGCCAGCACCTGAGAAAAGGAAGCCCAGGGAGGCTCTTGTGCAGGAGCTGGGAGGTCTGATGGGCCTGGTGGAATATAACACTTAACACGTAACCCATCTTGTATCAAATCCTCCTCACTTAAGCCTGCAGCACATAATTTGCATGATAGCAGTATGGGTGCAGATGCTTGCTTGCTACTCATGCCTTTGCTAGACATACGAGTAGTATAGCGCGCAATATGGCACTGGGTAAAATGCAACCACTGGGTATGCACGATACAAGTAAGAAAGCAATATACTGATCCTGTCTTATGCTTGGGCAAGCTGCAGGAGCGCACAGCACAAATATGGCACAGTGCAGTAGCCAACTGTATGTGACAACCCTCACAAATACATTTATTGTAGAGATGTGAGGTACTGGAAAAACCCTGAATACACCTGTATGTTAGGGCAAAGTAAGAGAAAAAGGGAAAGATATACACCATTCACCTGATTTGGATGTAATTACCCTCAAATTAAATCTGAAAATCTGCAGTAAAAGCACATCTTGTTTGTTTCATTTTAAAGCCATTGTGGTGGTGAATAGAGGCCAAAATATGAAAATTCTGTCAATGTCCCAATATTTATGCACCTGACTGTATACTAACAGTACAGAGAAATAAACAGACAGGCAGCGCTAGCATGTCACATACAATGCAGAAATACCATATAACTGCAGAAGGGCACTACAATCAACTACACAGATTCTGTGGTCAGTGACTCAACATCTGGTAAGCTATAGCGCTACATAACATGACTCCAGGGAGAGGTATGTAGGGGGACCGGACCCTGCGTTTCCCTGAGAGAGCTGTGGCTGAGCCTGGAGGAAATGGCCACCGGAGAGCAGTTCAGGGAAGCGAGACCTCAGAGGAATGGCACCCTGAGCTGAGGGGTCGCTTTAATGGGCAAAGCTGACCGCCCCATGTTGATTTTTAACCACCGGGATGCTGGATTCCCGCTCCATATGTACCCTGGTGGTCTAGTGGATCACTTTGGACAAAGCCTGTGTTCACTCTCAGCACCTCCGGTCTGTCCCCTGAGACCGGAGGTATGACTGCCAATCAGCGGCTCACCGCAAGCGATGACCCACCTTACCTGTCCCTTTGCGTCCGGGCTGAAGTCTGGGTCCCTCCGCGGGGCCGGCTAGCGTGGACCCCGGGATGCCCGCCAAAATCCCCAGCCTAAGCTGGCGTTGCTGCCCCGGAGGGGTGACGAATCAGCAGCGCAGACGTCCTGTGGACAGTCTGCTGCTGCACGCTCAGCAGGAAAATGTAAAATAGACAAATCATAAAATAAAAGCTATTTGGGCTGCCTAAGCAACCCACTGCATAATTGTGACCCGACTCGGCTGGGCACCGACGAAATGGAGGTGCCTCTGGCTCGGGGGCGGGGTATAGGGGGATGGACCGATGCATCCTGGGAGCTGAAAGCGTTAACTGCGTGGTTCCCAGTCCTCAACCACCACCCTGTGTGATCAGGGATCCGGAAACGGCTGTCCCACAGACAATTAAGCCTGTCTTATAGTAGATCTAATCCACCGGGCAATGGACTGCTTGGAAAGTGGCCAACCCCGCTTGTGAGCTTCAAACAACACTAAAAGACTATTCGGCTTGCAGATAAAAAAAAAAAAAAAAAAAAAAAAAAAAAAGAGGTCCACTCCACATAAATGGTTCATTTTGATTTTATTTTACTGATGCTGTATTTTTTAAATATTACTTTCTTATATATTATCAATTTTGCAGTGTGTAAGTAGTGCAAACATTTTATATGTTTTAATATTAAGTTTGTCCATGACATAAATGGTTTTATCATTTGAATGCCACTTCTAAATTTATATATAATACATGTTATTTGAACCTAAAAGGATATCCTCCGTTATTGAATCAAATCCTTTATTAATGTTTCTAAGGTTTTACCCAATTGTATAAAAGCTGTGATAATTACTTTGACCTCTCCCAATCTACACAATAGCTCTTCCTATATGTGCGAGTAAGGGTAAATTTACTAAGAATCGAGTTTGGGTGAGATTGCAATCTCACGTAAGTTTAGGCATGTTTTTCATCTTGCAAATTTACTAAAGACAAACTCGAGTGAGTCATACCTGCCAACAATCAGCTCCAGCCTTCCGGGAGGGAGCTGATTGTCGGCTAATAGCGAGGGGCGGGGCCGGCCATTGGGGGCGGAGAAGGGGGCGGGGCAGCCATTTTGTGTCATACTGGGGGCGGAGCCGGGGCGGGGCCGCACGATCGCTTCATCGTGACTCCGCCCCCCTCTTCACAATGCCGTGATTTTCGGCATTGTGAAGCAGGGGGGCGGGGCCACGATGACGCATTTCTGCGCGAATCGCGTCACCGGGCCCCCCGCTGCGGGGATTTCTGTGTTTGTCAGGGGGGGAGGTGGGGAGGGTCGGACACTTCCGGGAGGCTTGCCTGCCTTTCCGGGGGGCCAGGAGCGGCACACGAAAATCGGGAGGCTCCCGGCCAAATCGGGAGGGTAGGCAAGCCTGGAGTGAGTTCTCTGTTTTCACTGTTAAAACTCATGTGAGATTGCAAACTCGAATATTGATTCAAAATCAAGATCAAACTCACCATTGGCCAAACTAAGAAGTACTTTACATGAAAAAGAAGGAACTCGCAAATTTACTAAGGATCGAGATTACAATCTCAAGTGAGATTGTGGCAAACTCACTGATAAATTGAAGTTTCACATAGACCACCTCCTGAGATGCGAGTTTGCCAGAAACATACACACATCAGTGTGATTTGTGTATGTTTCTGCCTGAATACCTAATATAAAAGTTTTTTTAAACAAAAAAAATTACGTAGTGTCCCCCCCCAAAAGCCATAACCAGCCCCGGACTTGTCACAGCCAGTCCTGGTACCTAAGATTACGGGAAACAAAACGAGTAGGGTTCCACCGTAATTTAGGTACCAGCACCAGGCAGCAGGGCCAGTCCTGGTTTTAATTATAGGGGGAAAAACATGCGTAGGGGTCCTCCTATAATTAAAACCAGCACTGAACCCAGAACAACCGGGGTGTAATGCCACAGCCCGGAGACCTTATTACCGGGTCTCCAGGGCCAAAGCATTCTCACCCCAAGGGCCATATTCAATTTCAGGTGAAAAGTTTGAGGACAGACTTTTCGCCATCATTGCCGTTTTTACCTGAAATAAAGTATTGGGCGAGTGCCCGCTTATCTCCGTATTCAATTAGGAATCAGCGAAAACAGGACCTGGCGGAAAGTAGTTATCGAAAACCCCTGTAACTTTTGGGGAAATCAGCCTGTCACCCCCCAAAAGATGGTCTGACATGGGGGATCACTACGGGTACCCCCGATTTGGCCTGCTGAAGGTAATTGGGGTTTTTAAACAGCCAAGGAAGGTGCATTAATGAGTCTTTGAAGAAGTGGTGAAGAAAAGCACTTAGCTTTTTTTTTGGGGGGGGGAAATAACTAGTCCTATCAAATTTGGGGTACATGAAAATGGGTGCAAGCATATTTTTAAGTTCCTAAAGTGATTTTTAAAAATTCTTCAAAAATCCACCTGCCGCAACCACCCGTATTGTAGAAAACACCTGCCGCATACTTTGGGACACCCCATAAGTCAATTTCCCTAATTTTTAAGTTTGTCTACCATTTTTTTTTACCCCCAAAATGAAACCACTTCTTTTGGGGTGTCCTATGCTTTTTGGGAAAAAATTTTTTACACAGATTATTTTAAGGGGACATGTCAAAGGCTGCAGGCTACTTTTTTAATTCTGCACCCCAAAACCCCAATTCTGCACTTTTTTTCGCCACCTAAACAGTGGAGAAAAGTCTTTGAAATTGAATATGGGGATAACTGAAAATGGCGACAATGACGTCATCGGCGATAAAAACGGACTTTTCGCTCCAAATTGAATATGGCCCCAAGTTGCTCAGGCCAAGCTGGGGATCACATGGGAGGTGGTGACCCCCGAAAGACAGAGCACCACCTCTCCCAAAACCCCAGGCTTGGTCTGTAGCCTGGGACTCTTCCCTGCACCCCTGGGCTGTGGGTACGGGGGTAATATAGTGGAAAATATTAGTAAACTATTGTATTTTACAGTGGAACTACAGGTGCCAGTATGCCTGCCCTTTTGCTCTTGTGGAACTACAAGTGCCAGCAGGTGGCCGGCACCTGTACCTCCACTGTAAAATAAATAGTTAAATAAAGACACAACACACACAAAGTATACAGTAAAAATTTATTACACACCTACCTCACACACACATACTTACCTACTGCCAGATGTTCGCGGCCCCTTGTCCCATGTAGAAATCCGTGAGGAATGACCTGCAAAAAAGATCCTATACTCCCCTCCATCCTCGCACTGGTCTCCGTAGCATCCAGGGAAGTCTTTGCAAAAAAACAAACCGAGTACCCAAACCATTTACTTACCATTAGCGGTGTATGTGTGTGACCTCACACTCCCCCCTTCCCCCGGCTAACCCCATCAAACCAGTACATCTTTAAAATAGTACTGAGAGGAATAGCAATAACCAGTGGATGGGGTTGCAGCACAGTCCAAAATTCAAATAGGGGAGCCACATCAACTGTCTGTTAGGGCACGTGCGTGACTCTTTGGAGTATAGTCCAGCTACAGCCTTGAGGGCTGAAATTCTTGGCTGGATGTGGACGTATAACAGCTTTGTGAGCTGGAGGAAAACTTGGCTTGTTGAGCCTAAAGGCAGTAAATGATGAAGCGACCTTTGGGCCGTGCCGCAGCCTTGAGGGCAGGTATCACTTGGCTAGTTGTGGCCAGTGGGCCATGCAGTAGCCTTGAGGGCTAGTTGTGGCCAGTGGGCCGTGCAGTAGCCTTGAGGGCTGGAATAACTTGGCTGGGTGCAGCCAGTGGGCTGTAGAATATGAAGTGTCCTTTAAGCCGTTTGGCAGCCTTGTGGGCTGGTATAATTTGGCTGGATGCAGCCCGTGGGCTGGAGAACATGAAGCGGCCTCTGGGCCGTGCAGCAGCCTTGGGGGCTGGTATAACTTGGCCAGATGCAGCCAGTGGACTGTTGAATATGAAGCAGCCACTTGGCTGTGTGGCGGCCTTGAGGGCCGAAGCAACTTGGCTAGATGCGGCAGAAGCCGGAAATAATAGAAGCAGAGTCACTGGTGTAGGAGCGCGGGACTGCGCACTGATGTTGCTGTAGTGCGGCCTGTGCCGCCTGGTTAACACAAGCAACTGACGCAGTGGCCTGTGCCGCCAAGTTGACACAGACAGCAGACGCTGTAGTACGGCCGGTGTCGCCGGGTTGACACCAGCAGCTGACGCTGCAGTGCGGACTGTGCCGCCGGGTTGACACAAGCAGCTGATGCTGTAGTGCGGCCTGTGCCGCCGTGTTGACACAAGCAGCTGGCGCTGCAGTGTGACCTGTGCCGCCTGGATGACACAAACGGCAGGTAGATAGTATGCAGGACTGTGCCGCCTGGATGACACAAACGGCAGAACAACAATATACTATAGGAGGCAGGAAAACTGGAGCTCAGCTGGAAGACAGGAGACAAAGCCAGAACCGTAAACACAAAAACTCTATCACCGGCATCGGAGCAGCATTAGCGACAGCAGGATATAGATGCAGGAGCCAATCTGGAGTGATCCACAGAATGATAGACAGGAGGTAGGCGGAGATTTAGTGAACACTTGCCCTGTGTACTCCTAGCACAGTGTTGGCAGTGCGGCGGCTTGTGACACCGCCCTTTCAAATGCTACCAAACATCCCTGGCCGGGAATCACTGGCAGTTGGTGTGGATCCCCTATTTGAATTTTGGATTGCGCTGAAACCCCACCTCTGAAGCCACCACTGCCAGTAACCCAGTGAAACTGTTAGAAATACAAAACAAACTAGTAGGGAGAAGAAGGTCAATAACCAAAACTTTGCACGACTGAGCGTGAAGGAGGGAACGCAGTGTTCCCCAGCCTGCTTCAGAGAAAAGGATTCAACAGTAAGTTGACTGGAAAAACTTTTGTTATTCCGCACAGACTTGTCTCTGCCTCTTCTAATTTGTCTCTTCACTTTTGATGGTTATGGTTAAGTTATTTTAACCTACCGCTTATGAGCTATCTTTTTATTTATTTTATTTTATTATGATGTTTTTAAGTTTATATAAGGTTTATCAATAAAAAGAATTTGGACTACTGCTTTTTAATATGAATTCAATTACAATATTGAAATTTCGTCATTTTTTAAATATTATTAGTTGTTTCTTTATGTCCTTTATTTCTAAAACCCCTACAAAAGGAAACATTTTTTTTTCACTTTTATTTAATCAATATAGAATATGAATACATGATGCAGACATTACCCGTCTAATCTCTGCAGTAGAAAATCCAGATGACTTTAGTTGCTCACACTCTTTATGAAGGCTTTTGAAGTTCTCCATCAGGTCCTCATACTGTAAAGGAAAATATATGTTAACAATATTTACCATGGACTACAGCATAATAATATTTGAAGGCAATGGAAAAAAAGAATTAGTTCAAAGGGCAAAAAAGTTACTTAAAATGCTACTAAAAACAGAATATTTTAATACCATTAAATCCTTTTTCCTGATTTTATAGCAGAAGGCACAAGGAGCTTGGGCACTTCTGAATAAACTATTCTAATTCATGCTCCTCCTCATCTATACCACGGTTGGTGGTCACGGACATCAGTTTTTAAACTAACCAATCCCAGAGGACAAAGGTGGAGTACAAGGACGGAGAGGAGAAACATACTGTCACCAAACTTGGAAAGTGCAAAAAAAAAAAAAAAAAAAGAGTCCCCATGAAATTGGAGAAAAAGATTTAACGGTAAGTACAAAAATCCTATTTTCTCCATACTTGCCTCCTTTAAATTTTTCCTCCCTGGGATAAGCAGATGGGGGGGATGACGTTTTGCGTTATTCAGCAAGTGAATAGAGCATATTTAAATAGGGGACGTGGCCAAATTACATGATTCTACAATAATTTTTTAAGCCCCTACTCGGGGACCCCCTGGTCTCTTTGAAAATTCTCCCAATTCTTCCCACATCACTAGGAAGTGGGCAAGAATGTAGGAGAAGTGCCTACTCTACCAGGGGTGCGGGGGATTTTACCCAAAAAATTGGAACAGAGACTTCTGGTAGAGTAAGCATAAATGATTTTCTCTTTCATCCAATGGAGGACACTGGAAGTAATGGGGAAGTCGCAAAGCTGTCCTCACAGGAGGGAAATGCCCCTGTGCTGTGTGGAGCACCCTACATCCAAAACCACAATTCTTGGACACAAAGGTGTCAAACTGAATCATTCAAACATATGTACGAATGACCAGACGGAAGTATGCCCCCACGTTCTCAGGTAAGACTTACCTGCTCCAACATGGACTTCTGCCCTAATCCAATGCAGTGTTCTCCCCAGCATCTTTTTCTTGGGCACTCTGCCCAGCTTTATTTACATGACATCCGGCTGCACTGTGTTTCTCTGTGTAATAGTTGAACCAAGTTGTTTCACACAAAACCATCAGTGCTGCACGACATCAGACCCGACACTACAGCAGTAGAAATCCTCCCTATAAAATATTCCTCCTTGTGCATAAAAGCCAGGGCGTGGTTTGGATGGCGGCAAGTTAGTGGTCTCAGCGTTCAGAAGTGTGTCAGACACACTACTGTCCAGCCAGCAAGTCACTTACTATATCCAGAAAGGCTATTACAATAATCTCTGCCAGCCAGCAAGTGGTACTGGGCAATAACGGTCTGTAGAATGTATTTCCTTGTTCCCGAGTACAAGGATTTTAAGAGTCCTGACCATATACAGTGACCCCCAGAATATTTCTGTAAAAATACATTCCCGACACCTGAACATTTAAGGAATTGAGGCGCAAACCTGTCTTTATTATGTTGTGAAGAACAGGCAGAAGGAAGATGTGGAAAGACGTGGGAAATTCCTTTGTCTTCTATCAGGAAATATGAGGTTCCAGACCTTTCTATCACCTTCACCCATGATGAGAAAGGCCGTAAATATATTGTCTTCAGGGTGGCCTCAACCTTTCTGTCTGCTAAAGTAGTCACATTAGGAAGAGGAATAGTTGTCATCTTAGATAGGCAGGTCATAGGACAATCCATTGATAGGGAAGATACCTAACCTGGTACTATCTCCTATTGGTAATGGATAAAAAGTATCAAGTTTCCTGGAAACGTACATTTTTTTGTAGAGATGAGCGGTATGGTTTTAAGTCTGATTATCACTTTTATAATTTAATATCAAATTCAATTAATGTATTTATATAAACAATAATATTTAATGCACATATATATATATATATATATATATATATATAGATAGATAGAGAGAGAGAGGAATTTATATCTGAATTGTAGCAATTTTATTTGTATAGGAAAAGCAGTAGTACTATTTTGATAAGGGGTTAAGATAAACAGACCCTTCTAACCTACATATACAAGAGTACTTTTAAATAAATTTTTATTATGTTTAGATTCCCTATCTCAACACATAACATTGGCAGGGATAAGACACACACACACTCTCATTGAGGAATTATTAAGTAGAATATCAAATAAACACACCCTCTATGATGCGGCAGGTGCTGATTGGGTGCCGCTCTCTTAAAAGCATGCCAATCTCCTCAGATCCGGTTGCCTTGTTAAAGTTCCATTAGCGAAACGCGCATCGGCGGGGAAGCCCGCTGTGTCTGTATAGTCCTGTTATGTAATATAATAAGCCTACGTGTACCATTACCTGACCGAATACACTGTATGATATATGTTTGCCGGGGTTTTAACTGTTGGAGAGAGCTCTTGATACCTATACTATGTGACAGCTATAAACTCAGTAAATGAACATGCTGGTGGCCGGCTGCCCTGCTACAAAATATATTGCTGATAAGTGCAGAGCAGTCGGACTCTTGCAACACTGAATCAGCAGTGACAGCCTGCAAGCATGATAGCCGCGATAGGATACAAATGTAACACATTTCAAAAGTGACTATTCCTAGCAATAAACTGCAACACTGTGATTATATTTGTGGTTACTGACGATCATTGCTGCAGACTACAAGTATACTGTCGGCATTACAAAAGGACATAGATGATGTATACTCAAACGATATTAATAAGCTCTATGCTATTAACCTGCATCTAAATGATAATAGTGTACTTTCATGCAGGGTAATAATAATTGAGACTAATAACCTCTGTATCCATATCAAAGAATACCTACTGGTCTTGAACAACAAATTATCAGCAAAGGAAATAGTAATTGTGTGAGATATATACACCAATTGCAATATCCAATATACTGCTCTATCTTTCCTTAAAATAATTACAATCTTGGGGAACATTACGATTGTATGGTACAGGCTAATTAAATCAATTTAATAACAGGCATAGACACACAGAGGGACATTCCGGTTTTTAATACACTTTTTCATATTTTTTACACACCATTACTATAATTTTATATTTTGCTACTCATCTATTGAATATTTTAATACGAATTAATAAAAGTTATATTTTAGTTCAATATGTGAGTCTCATATAGACCTCCTTTTTCTCTTTCCTGAACCGATCCATTGATAGGGAAGATACCTAACCTGGTACTATCTCCTATTGGTAATGGGTAAAAAGTATCATGTTTTCTGGAAACGTAAATTTTTTTTGTAGAGATGAGCGGTTTGGTTTTAAGTCTGATATTTCACCAATTTTGGATCTCAGAACTAAGCAAAATGTTTGGTCAGTGAAAGATGACATTTGACCTCATTTACTGAACCGCTCATCTCTAATTTTTTGTTCGGATATAACCACATTTAACATATAACACTTAACAGATCTTCCAACTCCTCCCTATCTTTAATGTTAAGCAACTTTTGACCGCATGTACTAAGGATTCAACGCGAATAGTACTGCCAGGGTCTTCCTCTGAAACAGAGGACAATGCAAGGCCAGACTTTGGAGGAAACTCTTCATCTATCTGTGAAGAAAAACGGTCTTCTCAAGAATGCAGGACTACTGTAAGCGGTCACATTCTGGTGCATGATGTATAAACAGGGTCTAGCATACACTGAAGGGATAAAAATACCTGAACTGAGTAATACCAACCTTGAACATAAGGTGGATCATTAGATACTGGAAAGGGAGGAACCTGCACTTTCGTGGTAGAGGTTATAACCTGAATTGCTAGAAGGCCTAGTCGTAGGAGAATCCCTGTTTACCTCTCTATTTGGCGCTAGCTGTCTGGAAAGCTTAAACATAGCTTGTGTTAGGGTACCAACCCACATTGGCACAGCAGTGGCCCTAAAAGAAAAGAGCGGTGAGCGCTGATGGTGAGTATCTGCCTGATAAACTGCCCCTTGGTTCAATCTGGCACCTGGATTTTTTTGCAGGCAAACATTTTTTTTGCCACAGTACCCCTTTGTCTGGGTTGCTTTTGGGCATATATCCTTTCCCTGACTTAGAGGCACAATGAAGTGAATAAAAGAAATTTGCTTTTCAAAACCCAAAGTAGGGTATAAACTGCCACACACACACTGAAATGTGACTTTGTGTAACATTTCCATAGCTGTACATGGAGGCTGGCCACAGACTCAGGCAAGAATGGGATCACTGAACCCCATCAACTACAAGCCAGCCAGTAAACGCATCCTCTCAAACCGCAAAACAAAACATGACCATGTGTTATGAATTTTGTGTTCACGTTCTATAGAGCGACTTCACAGGAAAACCCATATGTGGAGACTGACAATTAGCCACTGGGAATCAATGAACCCTTGCTGTGCCTGTGGCCAACCTACAGCTACTGCAACAGAAACCGAGCGTATATCAGGAGAAGAAAAATCCACCCATATTCACATACTCTAAATAACACATCACATTCAAACACAGGGCCTGATTCAGAGCCGCTCGTAAGCGGCCGCTCATTCGTTCCGAGCGATGTTTGCCCAACTGTGCATGCGTACGGATCGTAATACGCATGCGCGAACCAGTCAGTGCGGTCGAAAATCATTTGTTCGCTAAATAGCGAATGCCTGCTAATATGAGTGACAGGAGGAGGCGTATGTGGGTGGTAACAGGGGAAGGTGCTTGAAAACGGGGAGTGGACATCAGAATGCAGGCGTGCTTAAAGATCAAAACGGGCGTTTTATGGGTGTGCATAATTAATACAGCAGCATCACTGACCACGTCACTGGGTTATTTTAGAGCCAGAACTGCTCGCAAATTTGTGGTAGCAAAAACCAACCACAAAAATAGCGAGCAGTTCATACGCTGGTCGATGTACTCGATTAATCTAATAAGTAGCGGACATGACGTAGGATGCGAGCGGCCAGGGGGCGTATTTTTCCAAAAAACGACCGCAAGTTTTGTTCGCTCGCTCAGACCTAGAGGCGTGAACAGACCGCAAAGAGCGAACGGTTCATTTGAATAGCCACCCCTATTTTCTGGACGAGCGAGCGCTAATTGAGTACGGCTCTGAATCGGGCCCACAGTCCTCTTCAAACTGCTGACAGGATACTGTTGTCACGAGAGTACAATGCAGAGTATGAAAATAGTTACATGGTGACTTTATATAAACATGAATTTAAGTGCCCTTGTATTATTAGCAATGCTGCACAACTGTATTGAAAGGTGTTCATAAGCAATCTTTATAGTAAAATCTGTTAGCTTGAATATAGCATTATAAAAATTCCATTGATAAAGGAAAAGGCCTAATAATGAAAATAAATAAAATGATGACAGCCACACTACCATCCTTTCAGGGGCACCAAAGAAAGGTCTGCTTTGATCGGGTCCACCACACTGGTGTACAAATCTACAGCACTAGCAGACTTCAGAATACGCGGGGACATTAATCAGGAAAATCATCACTAACTAGCAGATAGCATATCTGTTTCTATGGAAACCATACGCAGTTAGATCGCTCTTATGAGACAACAGCATGAGGGAAGATGGGCAGCACCACTGATCATAAGTTTCATATTTTATACCTGGCTTTTGAAAGGGCACCATTAGCTAAATTAACAGTTTAATATAAACCTCCCTTGACCACAACTAGTAAAACAACAGGCCATAGCTAATGACAATGAGCAGGTTTGAAAGCAGTGTGTCAACACAAAGTTTATCCAATCAGTTTCTGAATGCCTCTCCTATATATATGTACTGGTTTAAAGGTGCCTACACCCTGGGCGATAGAGGAACGACTGTACGATTACGACATTGTAATCGTACATCTTCCTGTGCAGTAGGATAATGTGCCTACACTGAACGATATGTCGTTCAGTGCAGGCACACCCTCCCTCATCCCCAAACATACCCAACCTGTCATTATTGGCAGGTTAGCCTGCATGTTCAAGCGATGACTGTTGTCGAAAACAACAAGCAGGAGAGCACACTGGTTGTTTTTGACATGATACTGCACGATTACTGAACGATTAATGAGCGATTGAACGATTACGACATCGTAATCGTTCAATCGCTCATTTTAATCGCCCAGTGCGTACGCACCTTAAGAGTGCTTCTCTATCTACTAAACTTTCTATCTTGGCACCTACTGTATGTAGATAAAGCATTTGTATTTATTCTTAGCAATGTGTTCCCCCTCTTCTACGCTTGTTTTCTATGTAAGTAAAATAATATGAATTATTCACTTAGCTTAGGGGCGGATTCAATTAGCCGCGAAAAGCCGAGATCGGCGAAGAGCGAGATGTTTTCGCCTTATTCGCGTATTTTGAGGAAAAGTTTTCGCCTGCTTATTCACCCGCTTTTCACCCTATTCAATTGTAAAACAGACGAAAACGCATATGGGCGAATGCAGCGAATAGGTCCGTTTTTTGGGGGGAAATCAGTCTGTGCCCCCAATAAAGCCTAACTCACCCGGGGAATCAATATAGAAGTGTATTATTAGCCATAATACAAGTAATTAGGAATCTTATTTTGAGACAAAGGGCTGTTTTATGCATATTTGCATAAGTGTGGAAAACTTATATTAAGCAATGTCTTTTATGAAAAATAATTGCTGCAGTTAAATTGGGGGTACATGTAAATGGATACTAGTATATTTTGGGGTTTAAGTGCAGAATAAATAAATGTTAAAAAAAAAACACCTGCTGCAGCTTCCTGCATCCTAAAACACCTGTCACATCCATACAGCACCCCAAAATACCTGTCCCAGTACTTCAGCCCCATTTTCCTATACTTTTAAAATTTTCGCCCCAAAACTGACATGTCTTTTTTGGGGTGAATTAGGATAATTTTTTACCTAATTAGTCATTAGGGTGGTCTCCAAAGGGTTCTGAATCAAGTCCCCCCATTTTTACTCCAAAATTTGGATTTGGCACTTCTTTTCTCCTGCCTTTTGGTGGAGAAACTTTTTTGCCTGTTTTTGCCTATGGAGTTTTCGTCTAGGCGAAAACGTCCTGGAATTGAATACGGCAATACTTTGGAAACAGGCAAAAACCGCGAATCGGCGAAAGCTTTTCGCATGTAATTGAATACCAGCCTTAGATTGAGTTTTGAGTCACAGTTTGAGCTAAATAAATTAGTTAGTGCTTCATTCAAAGGGGGTTTCCACTTTAAGTAACCTTTAGTGAATGCATTACAGTTGCTGTTATATCCACAAAGCTAGAGATTTGAGGGGGTATTTATCTAAGCTTATGCGGGAAACACACTAGGTATGTCGTCCGATCCCACGGACCGGAGTGACATATTGGGTACATCGTCTAGTTTGTACCCATGATATACCAGCTCCCACAGGTTGCTAGCGACATAGTCAGTCAGCCCTGCTGCAGGGCCGACGGAGGATGTCACGAACGATGCCATGCTGCAGAATGCAGCACGACACGTCGGAGCTGGCATTGGCAAGTGTGTATGCACTTGCAGTTTGCCGGATCCTGTTGCCGGCGATGTCGTGCTGGGTACACGTCGTCTAATGTGTACCCAGTTTTAGAGAGATAAAACTGAGTTAAAGCACCAACCAATCAGCTCCTGTCATTTTTCAAATCACAGCCTATAAACTGTAAGTTAGATTGGTTAGTACTTTCTCACAATTTTATCTGTCTCCAATCTTTGATAAATAGCCTTCTTAAGTTAAAACAACTGCCAACCCTGTAACATGGGACTCAAATCTACAGTACTGTTAATTGGGAAGGGAATGGATTTAGAGTTTGTTAAAATGGAAATCCTCTTAAGTCCCTTACTTTTGCATAATTCGCTAGAAAAAAATGATAGGTAACACTGCTTCCGCTACAGTCCTCTACTATGGAGGTCTATCCATCACCCACACTCACAGACCTGGTGGCTGTAAAAATAGAGTTGTCTTCCTACTCTCCCTGGCTACACCTTCACAGAACACTGACTCTTGTTTAAAGTTCATGCCATTGGTCTTATCTTTCCACTTTACCTTAGCTTTGCAGTCATCTATTGAACCTCACTCAGGCCCAGTCTCCCAACTCTTTGACATCTTTGCAGCCATGCATATTCACTTTCTATTTACTGCCCAGCTCGCTGCTTTTCTTGAGGTTTCTTTCTGACACTACCATCTCTAAACCACTCTGACGTACTGCTCTCTTTGATGTCTGCCAATAGATGTAATTGACACACCCTTAACCCTGTGTTCTTGTCTCCATTTAACCTAGATTCCCCAACAGTTTCAACTCCTCGTCTTTTCCTTCAGCCTCAATTTACCTCCCACAATCACTCTCCCATGCAATAATACATCTGCACCCATATTGACACCTAAACACTCTTGTCCGCATCCTTTTCCAGTCTTTCCACAGACCTAGACAAGGCAACGCAAGCCATCTCACATTATATCCAGCCATCCAACTGCAACTTTTTCACTCCAAACAGAGCCACCACCTGCAAATGTGCTCCCATGCTTACAAGAACTGAAAATCTAAATCATTCTGTACAAGTTTATCCCATTTTATTACTGCAGTCACTATAATCCAAACCGGTCAACCAACCCAATGTATTTCCTAACTCACCTCCCATCTTTCAGAATGCTCCTTCAGTATCAATACAACTGACAAATCTTCCCCTCCACTACCATTATTAAGGACCTTCAGGGCTATGTCCTTGGCCCTCACATTTTCTATCTTATACATCATTTGGTTAACATGCTACATAGGCCTCCACAACCATCTCTTTGCAGGCAAAACCCAAATCAATATCTCCTACTTCTCCCTTGTATCTTGTGAGTCCAACTGTTCACCGCAGTCCCCCATGCCAACTGTCATGATGTCACCCTTTGACGCCCCTAGCTTTATTACACAAATCCAGGCCCTCGCGTTTTGTTGACTTCAATTGTAGAATATGCCCCTCTCTCACGTAGGATTTTACGAAAACCATTATCCATTCTTTCATCATCTTCAGGCTTGATTACTGCCTTCTTCTCATATGTGACCTTACGGTCACCAGTCTATTCTTCCTTCCAAGTTCTTCTCGGTCTCTACCACCAGCTGTACCATCCTCTCTCTTACTCTTCTTTTTAGTGTTCGCTAAGGTTTGGTCCTTGGTTCTCTTCTCACACTACACCTCCCTCCCACTTTGGAGAGCTCAACAGCTTCTTCTACAATACCATCTTTATGCTGATAATACACAAATCTACTCTTTCTCCACTGGCCTCTCTCCCTTCATTGTTCAGCTCTTTCTTTTCCTGGATGTCCAAATGCTTTTTTTCAGCTTGACATGTTTTGCCCCCACCAACAAACTCCCTTATTCCTTCCATTTCACTCTTACAGTTGCTAACACTATTCTCTCCCTCTCCTTTACCACATTTATGCCATCGCTACACCCTGCTACATTCACCTACGCAATATCTCCTGATTGAGATTTTCCCTGACCCAGGAGGCTACCAAGGATTATATTTATCAATCACACATTTTTCTGTGCTATGTGACAATCTTTATTGCTGCTTATCGCAGCGATACAGAACTCAGGAGATAACTTGCGATAAACCACCTCCCCAGCAATGTAAGTTATCCATTTAGTAGTCAGTATAAGGCTGTTTCCGTATTTTATTGTCCATGTTGAGCATGTAGGAACCGAAGAGGCAGTGACTGCTGTTGTGATTTATAAGCTGCTGTGACTTATCAGCTCCTCAAATGATGAACATAATGTCTGTCTCTGTCATTGCTCTTTGTAATCAAGCTGAGACACACAACAATATGCTGTCATACGCTCAATATATTCATCCTTTTCAGATCTGAATGGCTTATCATTAACGAATCATGCTTCAATACATGGAAAATTAAACCAAACCATACAGTACTGGCTTGTTGAATAGATATTATAAGCACTGAATGGCATCAATTGCAGAAACGGATCAGGAAGATGTGACACCTGTGAATCTCATCAATGATGGATCTAGAGCTTGCCATAATGCCATCCTGGTGAAAAGTTAACACTCTTTGCACCTTTGTAAATTGCACCAACCTACTGTACCCATAGAGATCTATGGGAATGGCAGTAGAATGCGTTACGTGTGTGTTACTGCAAGAGAAAGCTGTGATTTCTCCAGGGTTTAAAAATTGATAAATATGAACAGCTGTTTTGCTTGAATTATGGCTTATCACTGCCTGTTAAAAAGACTCCTAAATCTCTTATTCAGGCCCTCCTCATCTCCTGCCTGAACTACTGTATCTGCCTACTGTTTGATCTACTTCTCCTGCATCTCCTCTCCTAAATATATGCTACTGCACAACTCGTCTTCCTATCCGATTGCCCTTATTCAACTTCTAATACAGAATCCAATGTAAGCTCTTCACAAAGCACTGAATCACTCTATCCCCTCTTATATCTTCAACATCATCTGAAACCATACGCTCTCTGCGCTCTTCCTTGGACTGTCACCTTACCTACTCGCTGATTATTTCCACCCACTCCCGCATCCAAAACTTCTCCCCTGCTGCTACCCTCCTATGGAATCACATTTCCCATCATATCAGAATGGATAACAGTCTACGGAAATTCAAATGTGCCTCAAAACACACCTGTTTATTAAAGCCTACTACACCTCCTCCCACATCTGCTATCCTCCCTTTTCATCTCTTCCCAGTTCACCTCCCAGTTTTACATTTCAGCGGTAAACTCTATATTGTATTGTTTATTCTAATGAAATTTTTTATGTACGGTGCTACAGACACTTGCTAGTGGCCTTATAAATAAAATATAATAATAATAATTAAAATGTCTGCTCAACACTGTGCAAATAACTACATTGGCTCCCCTGAACTTATGGAATCCAGCCATACCTACTTTTCCTCACCTTCAAGGTCTGATCACCTTCCCTCATACATCTCGGAACTCACCAGATGATACTCTCCTTATCGCCATCTCAGATCTGCATCTGACCATCCCCTTACCACCCGCAAATTCTTCCTGCAAGACTTCAGCCATACGGTTCCCTACCTTATGAATTTCCCTAAGTTCCAGATTTCAAACGCTTGACTTTTAAGAGCCAGGTATGTTCACTTAATAGACTTACATGACATGTTCCACCATATGATGCAAAGAGGATATGACATCCCGAATGAATGGAAGAGGATATAGCCTTATAAACAAGCTATAACACCGGAGGCACATGCACCACAAGAAAGTGTGCAAAATAAACATGAGAATGTACAGCTTTCACATGAAAACAATATTCAGATAAATACCAGTTTATTTCTACAAGTAAAAGAGTAAAATTTCTTTGTTTAAATAACATTTTTGATAAGGTATTTGGCATTTCAATATATTTTGTACTGCTTCAGATTGCCATGTAAACAGCATGCTAGGCAGCCTTCCAGGGACCTTGATAATATTCTGCAAATGATAGAATCAGGAAGACCATCCAAAATTAATTTCCTGGAAAATGTCATCAGGAGAGATGGGTGCTGAGTTGTAATCCTCAAAGCACATTACAGACAAGTACATATTAAACATGGTTATGCCGGTAAGGTATAAATGAGCTGTGTGATAAGTGGTTATTTATAATACATGTTGAAAGTGATGGAACGTTGTATTACACTAATACAATACTTCAGTATTGATAGTCTTTATTTTTGGAAACCCACAATGGACTCCATAATGCTAATTAGAGTAAACAGAATACTAATAATGTGCCCTGTAACCTTAAAGTGAGCAGGGAAACATTCTGTTCTGCACAGCCTGTTATTTGAACGTGCACACTAGATTTGGTATTAACACAAACAGACACTGAACCCTTGTGGTGGAGTGTAGGCGTAGGGAGGCGGGTGAGCGGTACAATTCTTACAAATTGCAGTCTGTACAATCTGACCACTGTAGAACATGCTCCTGGTGTTTTTAAAGATCGGATAATCTGAAATCTTTCTCCTACTGTGTTTTCAGTGATTTTATAACCTTATAAATTACAATTTTCACATAAGGTTTAACGCTTTACATCAACGGTAGACAGCTCCTGTCATTCATAAGCAAATCAGTCAAATCTATGAGTCCGCAGGATCATATAATTAGCATTCACTGATATCAATAGAGAAGACTCCCAAACTGCAGGATTATCAATAACATTTCAAGAGCCTTGGCAGCCTGACACCTGACATTTTGTCAAGTCCTGCACTACATAGTTCAGCACAATAGAAAGGTGATCCAAATATACAACAAAAGTGAAGTATTCTATATAAATTTGTGATTAACGTGACATGTCAGATTGAAGATCTTCAAAAGTAATGAATGGTTAAAGGTTACAAGGAGATTGCATCAGAAAATATACTAAGACGATAGTTGACATTTATACATTGGTCCAATATGAAGAGTCTTCTGGTCAGTCTCCTCCTTGATAATGTACTTTATTTTTTAAATGTCTGTTTGTCTTAAGCTGGTTACACACTATACAATATATATCATACAATATATCTCCCTGACGCGGATCGGAACTATATATCATACACATAGTGTATGTCCTAAACGTCGTTCATCTCATCTTTCTGCACAACAGATGGGACGATGCAATGAATGACGCGGTGCTGTTACATGCACAGTGTGCCGTCGTACACTGGACATGAGTGTTTACAGCGTGAAGTATTGTTACATCGCACCGTCAGCTGGGTCACAAATCATATAGTGTGTACCCAGCTCTGAGGTTTCGATGTCCATTTGTGTAATTACTCCCTAATTACCAACCTACATTAATACTAGAAGGGTTTAGGATGTAAAGATCTCCTGGAAGCTAAACATTTTACATAAAGGTTGTTTACAAATGTACAAAAATACCATTCCAATTTTAAGAACTTCCCCAATTAAACCAGCCTGCTCCTGCTTTATTTAATTTGCTGGTTTGTCTGGAAATACACATAGGGCCTCATTTGTCAACGAGTTTTATCATACTCAATGAGTTTAAAACGCGTATGATATATGGAGCTCAAGCCAATCAGCTCCTGTCATCTGTTTGAAATATGACAGTTGGGAGCTGATTGGCTTGAGGTCGTTTGATAAATGAGCCCATAGTATGAATTTTATAAATAGCAACAGCAAGGTAAAGACTATAGGAATCCTTTCATTAAAATAATTTTTACATTTTTCTCCTTAAATATTTCTTGTTACAGCTATGTTTATCTTTATTATGTGCCACTTTTGTGTTTATATATATTAATTGAATAGTAATATTAAATGCATAACAGAACAATTTTAAATGCTGTCCCACTGAGAATGTGGAATACCTCCCAATCAGCAACACATCCCAATCAATTTTCTTTTTGCTTGTTTTAATGGAGAAAGACACTAATTGGGGAACACTTTGCAGATGTGTCTTCTCCGCACTCAATCTCCACAAATTCTGGCATCTTAACTCACAGGTGGATATGGGTCCCGAAAATCTAGGTTATTTGCTGAAAACAAGCACAGGATTCCCAGAGCGGCATCGGATGTTTGATTTTATTTTCTAAACTGCTCTAAAAAATTACAGAACCCGGCTGGAAGCTATGGGTAACACATCGTTTTAGCTTTGCAGTTTTTGTAACTAGCCCTCCAAAATATGAACAAAAATAAATAAACCCCAGCTCTCCCTACAAGAATAAGCAGCTCTATTTAACACACACCTAATGACACCTCGTTATGTTTTCAAGTTTCGTCCGATGCATCGCAGCATGCTCTACATGGTAAATGATGCATCTTACAAGATGCTTCGTTTACCTATTTACAGCATGACAGATCGTAGATCAAATGGTTTTTCCATCTGATCTATGATGCCGATCCACGACGCCGGGGACGAGCATCGCATTGGAATCGTCTATGAAAACCCAATTTTTTTGGTCGATTGGTCGTTACGGTCAGACGAAAACGGCCAGATCGTGTGAAAAGTCGCCCCGTGTATGTGTGCAAACAACAATAATAAGAACGTAAAGAGTGCTAGAATAAAATGCAATTATATGTAAATAAACTAAATAGCGGCAGCATGAACTATATCATAAAAAGTAATAAATAACGAAAAATAAACAAACAGAGCAAGATACAATTAAAATAAGCACAATGTGTGTTTAAGTCCTGTAAATAGACGACTGCAGGGTTTCAAACTTTCCCTATCTTACCCTACTGCCTTGCTTCGCACTAGTTCTCCAGCTGCAGTCACAGATGGTAAAAGTGTGCAGGGATTCCGCATCCTGTGTTCCGTCCTGACGTCCAAAATATCCCTAACACTGGAGGATTCAATGCACATGAACTGCTTGTTCCCAATAAATACTTCCAATACATTTTGGAGTTGATTCTGAGTCCGAGACACATATGCGGCTGCTTTTCCAGATGGCCGATGCAGCCAACTTACTACCTTAAGCTAAGGCATCCTCTTACAGTAGGTGTTCCCCAACGTTCTGTCCTTGGACCTCTCCTATTCTCCCTCTATATGTCCTCTGTAGGTGAACTCATCAGCTCTTTTGACCTCCATTATCATCTCTATGCTGATGATACTCAGATCTACCTTTTCTACCCTGACCTCTCCCCCTCTCTCCGTACTCGTATCTCCAACTAACTCTCTGCTATCTCTTCCTGGATGTCCCAGCGATTTCTTAAACTTAATAGGTCTAAGATTGAGCTGATAGTCTTCCCACCCTCCCAAATAACCTCACTGCCCACTATTTCTTTATCACTTGATGGCACAACTATCTCCTCTAGCCACAAAGTGCGCCGTCTTGGAGTTATCCACGACTCCGCCCTCTCCTTCAAACCACTTATCCAGCACCTCTCGTAGTCCTGTCGTTTCCATCTCAAAAATATTTCCAAGACCCTTTCTCACCCAGGATGCTACTAAAACGCTCATAGATTGAATGGTCATCTCCAAATTGGACTACTGTAACCTACTCCTACCTGGCCTCCCCAACTCCCAGATCTCTCCTCTCCAGTCTGTCCTCAATGCTGCTGCTCGGCTCATCTTCCTCTCCATACATTCTACATCCGCCTCATCTCTCCCAGAAGCCCACCACTGGCTCCCCTTCCCCTTCAGAACCCAATTAAAGGTTCTTACACTCGCTTACAAAGCCCTCACCCATTCCTCTCCCATTTACATATCTGACCTCATCTCCCTTCACTCTCCTGGCCGCCCTCTTTGTTCAACAAATGCATGCCGCCTCTCATGCCAACTGATTACTTCCTTCCACTCCCGCTTCCAAGACTTGCCCGTGCTGCTCCCCACCTTTGGAACTCTCTCCCCATCAGACTCTCCACCTTTCTACTATCCTTCAAACGGGCTCTCAAGACCCACTACTTCATCAAAGGCTTCGAGCTCTCATCCCAACCTGCTGTTACATGCTCCTTCCTCCCTGTGTACCCCATCTGTGTCATGCCTGTTTGTCTGGCCCTCCCCTTTAGAATGTAAGCTATTACGAGCAGGGCACCCTACCCTTTAGTGCTTCTCTTTACTTTATTTTCATCTACTCCTTACTCCCCACAAGGGCATCTAACACTTAGTTGCTCATGATGTTGCTATTTGGGTGTTATGGTCGCTAATGTAGCAATGTATAATATCCATGTCCTTGTCCTGCACTGTATTGTAAGTCACTGGTCACTTATTTGTTTATGTACTTTGTAAGGCGCTGCAGAACACTTGTGGCGCCATATAAACTATAATAATAATTACAATAACGCGAGTATCCGTGCGCCTGCATGTGGCAGGTCCTGTTTTTCAGCCTTGCGCCGTTATTATTAGTATCGGAACTTGCACCCAATCCATGCTAGGTGCAAAAGATCTTCCTGAAACAGGCATCACATCTGCGTCTACACGCTACGGGAGCTGGCTTACACGTCCACGACACTCCCATGAGACAGATCATTCCATGCATCTGCATGGTCACTGCCCAATTACGCCCATTTCACGGAATCAGTGGTCTATCAAAGGAATGATGAATCCATCTGCGATTGCAATCTCCAACAGTGTGGTGCAGCACGTGCTCCATCGGTGATTGCTTCCTACAGCGAATGCGCAGTTTGCAGCTACCAGTGAGACCTGATTCCCACTTGCGTCCGACTCAGAATCAGACTCTTGTTGGTAGATCAATTTACACAGCTCAAACAGAACATCATAGGGCACTGTGCAGTACACTGTGGTATGACTGTAATATCATAGGGCACTGTATACTGTGGTATGACTGAGACATCAAAGGACACTGTACACTGTGGTATGACAGACATTATAGGGCACTGTACAGTACACTGTGGTATGACTGAAATATCATAGGGCACTGTATACTGTGGTATGACTGAGACATCATAGGACACTGTACACTGTGGTATGACAGACATCATAGGACACTGTATACTGTGGTATGACTGAGACATCATAGGGCACTGTACAATTTGGTATGACTGAGACATCATAGGGCACTGTACAAACTGTACAATGTGGTATGACAGACATCATAGGGCACTGTATACTGTGGTATGACTGAAACATCATAGGGCACTGTACTGTACAGTGTGGTATGACTGAAACATCATAGGGCACTGTACACTGTGGTATGACAGACATCATAGGGCACTGTACACTGTGGTATGACTGAAATATCATAGGACACTGTATACTGTGGTGTGACTGAAACATCATAGGACACTGTACACTGTGGTATGACTGAAATATCATAGGACACTATATACTGTGGTATGACATCATAGGGCACTGTATAGCATTCCCGCTAGGCTGTTTTAGCGGGGCGCGGCGCCCTGCCCTCCAGAAGGAGGGCAAAAAGCGCCCTGCCCTCACAGCCTGCGGGTGCCGTCTTCACCCGCGGGATGCAGTGTCCCGCGGGTGGAGAAATGTGCGGTGACCCGGTCACCGCCGGGCGCATGCGCCCAGCATCTATTCTCACTGTCTGCAGCGCTTGGGGGCTGCCCAGCGTGTCCGTAAGTGCCGGGCACGCCCCCAAGTGTTACGAAAAGGGAATGCGTCTTATAGACACACACCCTTTTCATGGCCACGCCCCTTTTTCGGGGCAAAGTTGCCCTCTCTAGCTCCTGTGCCCTGCCTGCCGCGGAGCTAGAGTGAACACTACTGTACACTGTGGTATGACTGAAACATCATAGGGCACTGTACTGTACAGTGTTGTATGACTGAAACATCATAGGACACTGTACACTGTGGTATGACTGAAACATCATAGGGCACTGTACACTGTGGTATGACTGAAACATCATAGGGCACTGTACACTGTGGTATGACGGAAACATCATAGGACACTGTACACTGTGGTATAACTGAAACATCCTAGGGCACTGTACACTGTGGTATGACTGAAACATTATAGGGCACTGTACACTGAGGTATGACTGAAACATCATAGGACACTGTACACTGTGGTATTACGGAAACATCATAGGGAAAAGTACACTGTGGCATGACTGAAACATCATAGGGCACTGTACACTGTGGTATGACTGAAACATCATAGGGCACTGTATACTGTGGTATGACTGAAACATCATAGGGCACTGTATACTGTGGTATGACTGAAACATCATAGGGCACTGTATACTGTGGTATGACTGAAACATCATAGGGTACTGTACAGTGTGGTATGACTGAAACATTATAGGGCACTGTACAGTGTGGTGTGACTCAAACATCACAGGGCAGTGTACAATGTGGTATGATTGAAACATCATAGGACACTGTATACTGTGGTATGACCGAAACGTCATAGAGCACTCTGAAAAACAAGTCCCTCATTACCATTTTGTAAGTAGTAATGCAATAGAAAAATAATAGTTAGAATTTTGTCTGTTTTAAAAGCGTTAGTACATCTACCCCTGGCCTAGACTCTAACCTATGCTGTTCTTATTCATCTAAGTAAAACTACCTGCTTAATGTCATTGAGAGCAGAGAGGTTTATTATATTTCTCCCAGGTTAAATAAAACGTTCACTTTCGGATTCATCTACCCAAGGACTGTAATGTATGCCTTTCTAATCATTACACTGGACGATAGCTGAACAATGCATGAAGATAAGCACCTATTACTTGGGACTGTTCTATTAATGGAAGCAGTTTTGAGAACAAGGACAGACATTCGGTTTGATGATGTATAGGCCAGTAAAAATGCAAATACATGTCCTACACTAGAGGTCCATACACATTAGACGATATTTTGCGCGATTTGCCTGATTTCTATGCATCGGAACGACAAATCGTGCAAAATATGTGCAAATCGTGAGTGTCCACTTACGAGAACGATACGCGTGCCCACGGGACATCCGTCGTATCTTTAGAGCTTACCGACAAGCATGCAAGATCTGCCAATCTCGTACACGACGCACTGGAAATCGTTAAGGATGCACGACAGATCATTGGTCAGATTGGAAACTTTTAGCACCATATCATGTCCTGGAGTGCCAGAGAGCTGCCGGGGAGAGTTCAAGGGAAATCGTTCACGACATTGCATTGTTTGCACATCGTTGTCTTACCAGTTTGGCCTATCTAAATGTGGTGGCAGCCTCTGCTTTCCCTAGGTGTTACCTTGGCTGCTCTCAGATAGGAACCCTATCTCATGTCTGGTGCCCTGATTTTCTTTACAGGAAGTACTTCCGCATACTGTAACTAGGTATTATGCCAGCAACAAATAACAAAATGATTATAATAATTATACAAGTGGAAATATACCTGCTTGTTTGTCTCAGATACTATGTCATCCTGAAGAAACTCTGCGGGGACTTCCAGTTTAACCAGAAAGCGTGACAAATATGCCCTCTTCTTTAACTCGCCCGTTTTCTGCAGCAGCCAGCATAACAATGGGTGAATAACGGGTTTGCTTCCAACAACTAGACCTTGGCGAAATGTACTCCTGAATATAAATACAATTACAAGGGTTAATGCATAAAAGTAGCCATAATGTCTTTAAACATTTTTTGTTTTGCCTTTTTGTTTCATATGATTATGACAGTGGTTCCCAAACTGTGTGCTTGGCACCCTGGGGTGCCTCGGGATACTTGCAGGGGTGCCGCAGGTTGGTGGTCTAGCACAAAATCAAATAATTTATGGTCAATGTAATTTATATGTGGACAAACAGAAGCGCAAACCTGTCCATCACTATATAACCAAACCTAAGGATGCCATGTAAGCGCGATTTACTTTACTATATTTTTTTCTGAATTTCTCAATAACAAACATTTGGCTTAGGGGTGCCGTGAAAACAATTTTGATACTCTAGGGTGCCGTGATTCAAAAGAGTTTGGGAACCACTGGATTAAGTCACAGTTAACACATATGGTCAAAATTTAAGCCTAATCTTCACCCTAACTCTCCCCCAAGTGCCTAAACCTAACCCTAGCCTAACCATCCCCTTCCGCAGTCTAACCCTAACTCTCCAGCAAGTGTTGACCAATTTTGTGTTGTCCATTTGTCCCTGTCGACCATTTGGTGTTGAACAATTGATTGTCTATCTAGACACTGTTGATCTTTAATCTGGATACCTTCTTACTCAGTATACACACACACACACACACACACACACACACACACACACACACACACACACACACACACACACACATACATACAGGACTCAACAAATACTGGTTGCCAGGATGACTAAGATTTTAGTCTTGGCAGCTAGATTTTAACCACTGTGATCACCATCTGAGGAAGTCTATGGTTTGACATAGTGACTGGAAGTTTATTAACCAAAGCTACATGACTGTTGCATGAAGTGATTATCGAGCTGAGTACCCCCTTCTGTTTTGGGACTGGAAGAGAAAGTATGCACACTCTTGACCAACTGATCCATGATGATTTCAAATCTCCCGCTTCAGAGCTCCAATCCACTAAACTCAATCCCAGTACGATGGCTGTAGGGGTGAGCTAGGCAGCAGGTGAAGGGGGGTACATGTCACCAGGCTGGTCACTTATTCAATGATGTGGACTGGCCCCCGGAATCTGTAGGCTGTGGGGGCTTGGTGTGCATGCTATTTGTTTATAGTGTGCACCCATTTACACTGACATGTGCAGCTTCTTGCAGTGCTCTGGTGCTTTGGACTGAGTTCTCATCCCAACTTTTTCCCTACACCTACTTCCCCGGAAATATAACAATGCCAGAAGAGATAGGGACCTGGGGGACTCACTTCATATCTTGGGTTGGCCGTGTCAATGCCATTAAAATGAATGTCCTCCTGAGATTCCTTTATCTCTTCCAGATGCTCACAGTTAAAGTCCCTTTCCTATTCATGACCACCCTTCAACGCTTAGCATCCAGATTTATATGGTCAGGAAGGAGACCCAGAGTGAGGTTTCGGATAAGTTACGGCACTACAGACGGCGGTTTAGGCCTCCCAAAATTTAATTAATATTATTTAGCAGCCCAACTTACCTAAGCGGTTCTTGCACATGCCGATTCCCATTCAAGAGAATGGGTCAATCTCGAAGCTCACCTTGTCAACTTACTTTCTTCCTACTCACTTTACATGATGCTGCTCAGACATAGACCTCCCCCTCCTCTATTCTCCCACCCACCTTTCACTTCTCCCTGTCAATCTGGGACAATTGTAACAGAGCATTTTTCATGGTCCAAAATCGTCTTCCTATGACCCCTCTATGGAACAACAAAGAGTCATTATCTGGTCTCGACCCCAAACATTTTGTTTCAGTTCCATTGCTCATTCTGAGTAAACTACAGCTTACTCAGATGGGCAATGACTGTGGCCATTGTGCCCGATGGTTGCAATGATGATCCAATGCTGCGCCTTCAGAGACAGCACTCAGCACTCGGATCTGCGATGCTGGCAGGAGGCATCTTGTCACCGGACGCCTCCTGCTACATTACCACGTTAGCATAGCTGTTGTGTCTGTGATTGCAAAGGGATTCAATGGAAGTCAAGTTAAAAAGAGTCACTGAGCAAGCTAGAGATGAGACAGAGTCTTAACTGGTGGGATGTTCAGGGATTTGCCTATGGATACTCAAATTTGGTTTGAATTTTAGTAAGAGGCATGCATGAATTGTTACTCAGCACATCCAACACTAACCAAACACCCTTATGGATCCAAAGCAAGGCGCTCACTGCAACGCAGCCAGAACCATGGTCACTCTATCTCTGGTGCCCCCTCTGGCAATCACTCCACTGACTCCCTAAACCACAGAATCAAATACAAAACTTCTCTCTCAACCACTCTGAACCTCCTCACGTGCTGCTCCCAACCTCTACAATGCCCTCACCCATATAATCAGACTTGCCTCCAGCCTCCCAGCCTTTAAATCTAATTTCCTCATTTAAGTCTACCACAACCCTTCCTAATCCCCAGGTTCCCCTCATCCTCTTTGTGTACCGCCCAAAGCTCCTCTAGATTGTAAAATCTCACAAGAAGCTATCCCCTCCTCTGTAGTCTCTAACTAATCATGTAATCTGAGCACTGTAATTATGTATAAATGTAAAGTTATGGGTTTGTACCATTTCATGCATATGCATTTTGTTTTACCCCTATGTATGGTGCTACATCGCCTTTGTGGTACCATATAAAAAAAATTATATAATTTAGACTAGAAAAATATCCCTCTTTAGCCAAGTATATTTAAAAAGAAATAGTGCTATTATTCCCCTATACTAGAGTAAGTTATGGAACTGTAAATAAATGTAGATCCTTGATGAATACTTCATGATGATGAAAGTTTTCTTTCAGAGCAGGACAACACTTTCATCGGTCACACAGCACACTCTTCTGGTTTATCTGTGAAACAACACAGGCTATAATATCTCTAACCTGTTTTTTTCTTAAAAACAATGTTAGACTAGAGATGATAAAGTATTTATATGCTGTAGACATTTAAAGGGCAATTTCACAAACATTTTAAAAAATAAAGAAATATGTAATTGCCTCCGCTCCACCAAACCTTCCTGGGGTCCACTTGGATGTAGGAAAGTAACTCTTAAAGTGTTCTTATGTTTTAGATACTTCTATTTCAATTTTGACAAAAATCTCTAGATTAGTAAAATAGAGTCGACAGAGCTGTAACTTCATTTTGCTCTAGATTTCAGAACTGTACCTAATATCAGTTATTAGTTAGACCAGAGGTTCCCAAACTTTTTTGAATCACGGCGCCCTAGAGTAACAACATTGTTATCACGGCACCCCTAAGCCAAACGTTTGTTATTGAGATATTCAGAAAAAAATGTAGTGAAGTAGTAAAGTGAAGTAAATTGTGCTGACCTGTCATCCCCTCAGGTTCAGTTATGTGGTAGTGGACAGGTATGAGCTTCTGCTTGTCCACATATTTACATTACATTGACCATAAATAATTTGATTTGTTGCTGGACCACCAACCTGAGGCACCCCAGCAAGTGTCCGAGGCACCCCAGGGTGCCACGGAGAACAGTTTGGGAACTACTGAGTTAGACTGTTTATTTGAACAACTTTTCCACACAAGACCTGCAAGGCTGTAAAGGTGTGAAATAGCACGTAGCACTGCATACATTAGTGCAAAGGGATGTACTGTAATCGGCATCCCGGTGCACACAATGCCAGTAGTAAGAATTACACAGTACTGACGGTTGCGATCCCGACAGTGAGTTTTAGTGTTAGGGGGGTGGCATAGGGTTAGGCTTAGGTTTAGGTACTACAGGAAGGGTTAGGGTTAGGCTGTGGAGGGGGAGGGTTAGGCTACAGGAAGGGGCGATTACAGTCAGGCTGTCGAAGGGGAATGTTAGGGTTAGGCTGCGGGAGGGGTGGGTTAGGCTACAGGGAGGGGGGGGGGGGGGGGGAGTTTACAGTTAGCCTGCCGAAGAAGAAGGTTAGGGTTAGGCTGTGGGAGGGGTGGATTAGGGAAAGGGCTAGAATACTTACCTGCATGCATCAGGATTTCCACCATCAGGATTCCTCTGCCGGGATGCTGACCGCCTGCTGGTATCGTGTACCCAACCCAGTACAAAGGTTTGTTTGGTAGTGAGAACTGCAACAAATAACCTGCCATCTAATAAACCTCCCCAAGTCATTGTAGTTCCAGGGATTCCATATCAATGGCCAGTTACTGTACATATAATTATTGCCCTGAATCTGATTCACACTGTTAAAAGAACATAAATCAAATGCAGTATGTGTTATATTCAGTATCCAGACAGTCTTTATTGTTTGTAGTAAGAACCTGGTTGAACGCACTACAGTAACTCTGGATATTGTATGTACATTTTGAATATGTATGTCAAATAAGTTCCTCCAAGTTTGTTCTATTTTCTTATATAAAAATAGGCAGCAAGTTACTATATTTCCTACATAGTGTACTGTACACTATAACATTATCATAATATAGATGTCTTTCATGCAGGTTATGTTGCTTTTTATTAGCAGTGATAATATTTTACTGGGATCCAGTCAAAATACAGACAGTCGGGATGCCGGCGCATAGAATGGCGGCGCTGGAATCAAGACACCTGTCAGAATCCCGACCGCTGGCATCTCAATGGTAAGTACTGGGGTTAGGGGGAGGGTTAGAGTTAGGCACTAAGGGGAGGGTTAGGCACTAAGGGAGGAGGGTAAGGTTTAGGGTTCGGGGAGGGGGAGCTTAGACTTAGGCACCGTGGAGGGAGGGTTAGGGGTAGGAAGAGGGGGAGGGTTAGGATACTGATGCCGGCATCGGGATTCTGACCGCTGGGATCCCAAGCGCCGGCATCCCGTACCCAACCCGCTCTCTTGTGGATATCAGACTCTGTTAAACTTGTATACAGGGACACATGGTATGGGCTGCCCGCACTATAAATACAGCCAATGGACAAGACCAGTTTCTTGAACACATACTGCATTTTGTTGGCGATCTGCTGGCAGTTTTGTCGAAAATGCACTTAAGAAAAAAGAAGTTACTTCTGAGAGGTGCACTAACTGCAGGACCGGACTAAGGGTCACATGGGCCTGGCTCTGACAATGATCAAGGGCCCATTGTGAGAAGCTGATGTCTGTAACCAATGCTGTGTGGGTGAGGCCAGTTGAAAAACTGCATTATTTTGCGAGCAAAATAGAGATACCATTTATTACTTATTATTTATGGCCGACTGTGTGACCAGCAGTACGCTGGTCATCATTAAGATGGGCCGATTTTTATGTAGTCCCATCCTCCCCATTGTTATTCTGGCCATGACTAACTGATATTTACTGTGTTAAAGTGAAACATTTTTTATTCACGTGATTTAAAATGATAGCAATAATTGAAAAACTTGGGGAAAAATAAATAGCACACTATTTACTTATTTAGAGACCAGGTCATAAATCTAATCCAAAACAACTCTTGGGAAAGGGCCAACATATACTGCAGTGATATTATGCAATTCTTTTTATAAAAAAATTGTCATGCCAAACAATTAAGACACATTACATATTGATACATCAGTAGCCAATAACAAAGGATAAAAAATACATTACCTATAAAAAAAACAACAGTTAAATAAATAATATATAAATAATGGTGGACAAATATGTAGAATGTGGTTATGATCAACAAAATCTTGATATGAAGAAATTACATGTGCTGATATTCTCAAGACACATATGACACTATCAAACCTTTTCATCAGACCAGCCAACTAAACAACTTTTCTATCCAACTAAACAATTTGTCTAACCTACCAAATAAACATGAAATATACTCCCTACACTACCAAACCTTTTCCTCATACCAGCCAACTAAACAACTTTTTATCCAACTAAACAATTTGGGTGTGCAATTCAAACCTCAAGCGCAGACGTGTTGGGACCATTTTGTTGTGCGTCTCTGATTACGATCCCGTTTGCAGTAAAAATATGAGATATGGTAAGAACTTACCCTTGTTATCTCTATTTCTACGAAGTCCATAGGGTTCCACAGGATACCTTGGGGTATAGGTGTGACGTCAGTCGCAGGGCACCAAAGAGTTAAGCTTTCAGCCTCCCAGGATGCACTAGGTCCCCCTCCTATACCCCGCCCCCGGGCCAAGGCACCTCAGTTAGTTACCAAGCCATAGGCCGGAGGAGGAGAAGGAAGAGAGAGAACAAAGATCTGGACACATACAAGAATCACATTCTCACCAGAGGGAGACGGAAAACCGGTGACCAGAGCAAAGCCCATCTGCAGCACAGGTGCGACAGGGCGGGAGTCCTGTGGAACCCTATGGACTTCGTAGAAATAGAGATAACAAGGGTAAGTTCTTACCATATCTCATATTTTCTACTTCAGGGTCCATAGGGTATCCACAGGATACCTTGGGGATGTCCCAAAGCAGTATCCTTTAAGGGTGGGGACGCTCCTGTGCAGAAAGGAGAATCCGCCGCCCGAAGGAAGCATCCTGAGAGGCGAAGGTGTCAAACCTGTAATACCTCACGAAGGTATGGACAGAAGACCACGTAGCAGCCTTGCAGATCTGAACTGCCGAGGCACCACGTCGAGCTGCCCACGAAGGACCCACAGACCTAGTGGAATGAGCCTTCAGAGAAGGAGGGACCGGTAGGCCTTCATGAAGATAAGCTTCAGAAATAGCCATACGGATCCAGGCTGCCAAAGTTTGCTTTGAAGCAGGCCAACCCTTTTTACGGAAGCCAAAGAGGACAAACAAAGCGTCCGACTTCCTAAACGAAGAAGTGCGGTCAACATAAGTCCTTAAGGCCCGCACAACATCCAATGAGGCCTCACCCACGGAAAGACCCGGTGAGTTAAAGGCCGGAACAACTATTTCCTCGTTAATATGAAACTGGGAAATAACTTTGGGAAGAAACTCGGGCCGAGTGCGGAGCACTGCCCTGTTCCCATAAAAAACCAAGAAAGGGGGTCTACAAGAAAGAGCCCCTAACTCAGAAACACGTCTGGCCGAAGCAATGGCCAGAAGGAAAACAGTCTTAGCTGTTAGCCATTTAAGATCCACTGAGCCCAGTGGTTCAAACGGCGGTCCTTGGAGAGCCCTCAGGACCACAGCCAAATCCCAAGGCGCCACAGGTGGAACAAAGGGCGGCTGAATGCGGAGAACACCCTGCATAAAGGTGCGCACATCCGGGATTGTAGCAATCCTACGGTGAAACCAGACAGATAGGGCCGAAACCTGTACCTTCAAAGAAGCAAGGCGAAGCCCATGATCTAGTCCCGCTTGCAGGAAGGCGAGAATCCGAGACAGACGAAACTCCCGCGGTGCATAACCTCTCGGCCGACACCACTGGAAGAACGTATGCCACACGCGATGGTATATCCTCGCGGAAGACGGTTTCCGAGCTCGTAACATGGTACGCACCACAGAGCTGGAAAACCCCCGGGACCTCAGCATGGCCGTCTCAACAGCCACGCCGTCAAAGACAGCCGAGTCAGGTCCGGGTGAAGGCAAGGACCCTGAGACAGAAGGTCCGGTCGTAGCGGCAACCGCAGAGGAATGTCCACGGACAGACCGTGAAGGTCTGAGAACCAGTGCCGTCTGGGCCACGCGGGAGCTATCAACAGGAGCGTCCCTCCTTCCTGTTTGAATTTCCGGATTACCCGTGGAAGAAGGGAGACCGGAGGGAACAGGTATGCGAACCGGAACGTCCACCGGACGGACAGAGCATCCACCAGAGACGCCCCTTTGTCTCTTGTGCGAGACCCGTACACCGGCAACTTGTTGTTGTGCCGGGACGCCATGAGGTCGATTTCTGGAAGACCCCACCTGTCCACCAGTAGTTGAAAAACGTCCGGGTGCAGGGACCATTCCCCCGGATGAACGTCCTGGCGACTTAGAAAGTCCGCCTCCCAATTGAGCACTCCCGGGATGAAGACCGCTGATATGGCCGGAAGATTGCGCTCCGCCCAAACCAGGATCCGAGAGACCTCTACGAGAGCCGCCCGACTGCGAGTTCCTCCTTGCCTGTTTATGTAGGCCACGGTGGTAGCGTTGTCCGACTGGACCTGCACCGGGCGACCCTGGAGAAACCGCTGTGCCTGCTGGAGAGCATTGAAGACCGCACGGAGTTCCAAGATATTTATTGGAAGCTCCGCTTCTGTCGGCGTCCACCTGCCCTGGAACAAGTGTGGACCCGAAACTGCTCCCCAGCCCCGAAGACTGGCGTCCGTTGTCAACAGGACCCAATTTGGAACCCAGAACGGACGTCCCTTGTTGAGGTGGGTCGTCTGTAACCACCACGTAAGGGACAGGCGAACCTCCTGGGTGAGCACAATCGTCTGGGACTTCAGAGACTGAGTCAGCCCGTTCCACTTGGACAGGATCAGGTGCTGCAGAGGTCTGGAGTGAAACTGGGCGTATTCCACCATGTCGAACACCGACACCATGGAGCCCAGTAACCTCATCGCCGAGTGTAAGGACACCCGGCGGCTGTGCAGACAACTGCGCACCCTTGACTGTAAAGCAGAGATCTTGTCCTCCGTCACGAAGATCCTTTGCTGTCCCGAGTCCAATAAGGCTCCAAGATGCAGAATCCTCCGAGACGGGATTAGAGTGGACTTCTGCCAGTTGATTAGCCAGCCGTGCCGTTGCAGCAGTGCAATGGTCAGGTCCAAGTGGCGTAACAGGAGCTCTGGAGATCCTGCCACCAATAACAGGTCGTCCAAATACGGCAACATGCGGACTCCCTGCAGCCGCAGAGAAGCCGCCATGACCGCCATCACCTTGGTGAAAACACGTGGTGCTGTTGCCAGGCCAAAAGGTAACGCCCGAAACTGGAAGTGGTCGCTGCTGATTGCAAACCTGAGGAACTGTTGATGGCGCCAAAGAATAGGGACATGCAGGTAAGCGTCCTGTATGTCCAATGACACCAAGTAGTCCCCAGGTTCCAGCGCCAGAATGATGGACCGTAGGGTCTCCATCCGAAACTTCGGGACCCGCAAAGACTTGTTGAGTGCTTTGAGGTTGAGTATCGGACGATATGACCCATTGGGTTTCTGTACCAAAAATAGATTTGAATAGAAACCCTGGCCCCTCTGGGAGAATGGAACCGCCACTATAACTCCAGCCTGGAGCATAGTGTGCAATACCTTCTGCAGCTCCGTAGCCTTGTTCCGGTCTGATGGGAGACCCGTGGTGAAGAAGCGAGCCGGGGGTCTGTGCCGGAAGGAGAGGGCGTATCCGTGGGAAACCACCTCCAGAACCCAAGTGTCTGTCGTAGTGGTCGACCAACACTGGGCGAACTGTAGCAGGCGGCCTCCCACCCTGGGATCCCCCAAAGGGAGGCCCGGACCATCAGGCCGCAGGCTTGTCATCTGGCCTGGGGGCCGGACGTCTGGTACTCCATGCCTGCTTCCGGGGCTTGACCGATTTCTTAGGGCCAGCCTGTCGAGGAAACGACTGTGGTTTGGGCCTGCCCTGGGCCCTAGATGACCGAAAGGACGATGGTCCCGAACCAGAAGGAGCAGCGGCCGACGGGAGACAGGCAGATTTGGCTGCCGCCAGCGTGGCCACAATCTTATCCAGATCCGGACCGAAGAGAACTTCTCCGGTAAACGGCAACGCTTCCAGACCTTTCTTGGAATCTGTGTCCGCCTTCCAGGATCGCAGCCACAAGGTGCGACGAGCAGCTACCGCTGCTGAAGAAATTCTAGACACCAGAGTACTAATGTCTAGAGCCGCCTCGTTGATGTAGGTGGCCGAATCACGGAGATTGCCAATCAACTCCGCCTGATCGGCCGGACAGTCGGATTCAAAAGAAGCCTCTAATGAATCCGCCCAGCGCTCCATCGCTCTGGCAACCCAGCAAATGGCCATAGCCGGCCGTGCTGCCCCCCCTGCAAGGGAATAAGCGGACTTCAGGCAGATTTCTACCTTGCGGTCCGTAGCATCCTTAAGGGAGGACATGGATGGCATCGGCAATGTGGCACTACGGACAAGACGGGTCACGTGAGAATCCACCTGTGGAGGGGATTCCCACTTAGCAAAATAATTATCCGCGAACGGATAAGCCACCGCCAGGCGTCTCTGCGGCTGGTATCTTTTGCCAGGTTGTTTCCACGCCTCCTCTAAATGGTCCACCAACTGACCCGAAAGAGGAAAGACTGTGGCATCGCCCTTCACATCTTTGAAAAAGGCATACTTAGATTTAGCCGCTGGGGGAACTTCGTCCTCAATCACCAAGGCTGTGCGGACCGCCCGAATAAGTCCAGGAATATATACTTTGGACTTAGCATCAGCGTCCTTAGTATGGAGAGGTTCCTGATCGTAAGGATCTAGAATCTCCCCATCATCAGACGTCCCTTCGTCATCCTCATAAGGAGCGGACAGAGACGCCACCGGCCTTTTATGAGACCGCATCACAGACTCCCCTTGCAACACATCCGACAAGTGCTGTACAGAACTTGTCAGGGAGTTAACCCACGCTGGCTCCTGAGAACCCGGGAGCGGGGAAATAGGGAGACTGTGGGGTACCACCAATTGTCGTGGGAACCCCTGCATGGGTGACGACACCACAGACTGCTGGGACAAACCCATCGGAGTAAACGCGGGCTGCGGAGCTAACTGGCCCACTAAAGCTGTTAACGCCTGAGCGAAACAAGCCCAGGGCGGCTCCTGTACCGGTGCTGTAACCGTAATAGGCCGCGCCATGGACAAACACTGCCGGCAAAGGCCCTCCGCGCTACCCTCCCCCTCCGCTAACGGTACTTTGCACGTGGTACACTGTAGCCGGAGGGGAAAATCACTTTCAGACATGATGGCACCACGTATGTGACCTCTCTCACCAATTAAGTATTAAATAGGCGAGAGACCACCCTGCAGCACCGCACCGCAAGGGCTTTAGCAGAAAGAACAGGGACAGTAATAAAGCTGACAGTTTAGAGAAGAAAAGATTACAGGCAGCAGCGCTAGCACAGTCACATACAATGCAGAAAAATAACAATTCCTGCACTAACAGCGCTGATCACTCAACTACACAGACACAGGGCCTGGTAGGACACAGCGCTGCATACACAGACCTGACCACAGCGGAGGAGAGGTATGCGGGGGGACCCAGACCACGATGCTTCCGTCCAGCGCTTCCAGCAGCGTTCACCATGCGTTCTGGAGAAGATGGCCGCCGAGGAGCAGAGAGGAGGCTGGCCTGGGGGAGGAGCGCTGCCACAGGACCAGTCGGCAGCATGCAGAGAGGGCTGTGTGCAGCGGGGGAGGCGCCGGCTGTGAGACAGGGAAGGCGCGCTCCCCTGGCATGCATTTAACCCCTGGGACGCCGCAGCGCTACCGCTCTGCTGCGGTCCGCTGTCCCAGGGGGTAGTGGAAGCGCAGGTTGGTCGCCTGGCTCCACGCTGCAGCCAGTCCCCAGGGAGCCCCCTGCCTGGGGACTTAGGACCATGTGATCAGCGGGGACCCACCGCGGGACCCCGCTGCTTACCTCTGTCCCCCTTGAATCCGGCCATGGTCCGGAGCATCTGGGGTCACCGCTAGCTGTGACCCCAGACGCCCACCAGCATCCCCGGATCAGTACCGGCGTTCTGGTACCGGCGGGGTGTAGGGAAGACAGCATGGACGTCAGGACTGACTGTCCATGCTGTTCATCCAGATGTGCAGCCACAGCTGCATGAAGAATAAGCTTCAGGGGCTCTTCTAGCCCCCACTCCAACAGGTGCACCCGACTCCGGCCGGGCACCAAACTAAACTGAGGTGCCTTGGCCCGGGGGCGGGGTATAGGAGGGGGACCTAGTGCATCCTGGGAGGCTGAAAGCTTAACTCTTTGGTGCCCTGCGACTGACGTCACACCTATACCCCAAGGTATCCTGTGGATACCCTATGGACCCTGAAGTAGAAAATGTCTCTGGCGTCCCTGTTCCAGCGGCCATAGGGTTAGTTGGAAGTCAGATAATCGACTGATTTGTGACCAATCTGCATTTTTGTACGCAATCGATTGGACTTGCGAAGCCACCAGTGGGAGTCTCAATACAAATCCTGACGACTGACATTTGCATATTTTCGCACAGCCACTGCATACAAGTTGGAAGCTGCAGTGGCACTGGCGTACATCTCTGAATCAGGCCCATTCCACGACTATCATTCCAAACAGCCAACTAGATGACTGAAACAATAATTGTGAAGTGTATAACCAGCTATACCCTACTTGTATTGACAAGCAGGGAACAATGGTGTCACTTTACAGCAATGACAGCTTAACATGTATCACTTCTTGTTACTCAGCTGTGTTTATTAGGAACAAACTAGCACAAGTGTAAAAGTAATTATGGGACTAAGAATATCACTCCTGCTTCTGATATTTATATTTAGCCCACAGTTTTGGATTCCAATGTAGTAGAGTGGACATAAATCCCTAAAACAGCAGTAAAGGGAAATTACAAATTAGAGGTGACTCTAAATTATACTAAATATCCGTCTCCTTATGTATACAGCAGTTTTTTTTTCTTTTACAGAAAGTCATACAGTTCAGGGCACTATAATACATCTCTATATAAGCTCAAGCTAATTGCATTCTCTTTAAAGCACATTAAAAAAATGGGATGCGGTCAATATGCAGATCGCTGAGATTCCGGCGGTCAGAATGTCGATGCCAGAATCCCGACACTAGTCAAAATACCGGCGCCGGCATGCCGACCGCCAGGATCTCGAAGGTAAGTACTGGGGTTAGGGGGAGGGTTAGTGTTAGCGTTAGGCACTAAGGTGGGGGGGAGGTTAGGTACTAAGGAGGAGGGGGGAGGTTAGGTTTAGGGGCTAGGGGGAAGTTAGGTTCAGGCACCGGGGAGAAAGGGTTAGGGAACCGACCAGCAAAGAACAGGATAGGGGGAGGGTTAGGATACCGACCAACAAGAACAGGATGCCAGCATAAGGATTCTGACCGCTGGGATCCCATATCGATTTATAGAAAAAAAAAAAAAATCTAAAAGTTTGAACAATAATGCACAAGTAAGATACAAAACAGTACAGTTGGTGATGTAAGAAAAGTACAATGAGAACAGTCTTCATAAAGAGTCAATTATTGTAATCAATATAAAAATCTTGAAAAACAAGAAGAAAGGGGGGGGGGAATAAGGGAGGGACATAAAGGAGGACCACTTGTGGAACATCAAGCAATCACTGTAGCTTCCTGCACTGGTGGCTGGTGCAATAAAGTTTATTTTGTTTATTGTGATGCAGCATGTGTGACATCATGACGTCATGCCACACTGCTGAGAGGAGCCGCAACCCAGAGAGGATGAGTGAAAAGCAGCAGTTAGACACAGTAGAAGCTAAGTGTCTGTGGGCTGGAGCCAGAGGGATGCAGGGGCTGGAGCTAGAGACAGAAGGGGACTGGCTGGAGTGACAGAAGGGAGCTGGAGAGACTTTGGGGGTCTGGAGAGAAACTGGGGGCTAGACCTGGTGAGACACGGGGGGCTGCAGTTGAAGAGACACTGGGGGCTGAAATCAAGAGGGGGCTGGCTGTAGCTGGAGAGACAGTAGGGAGCTGGAGAGGCATCTGGGGTCTGGAGAGACACTGGGGGCTGCAGTTGGAGTGGCACTGGTGGGTTTTGCTGAAGAGAGAAGGGGCTGGAGCTGGAAAGACTCTGGGGGTCTATAGAGACACTGAGGGTCTGGAGAGACAACAGGAGGCTGGCTGGAGCTGGAGAGACACTGGGTAGGCTGAATAAGCACTAGAGGGCTGAAGCTGGAGAGACACACGGAAATGAGACTGGGAAGACACAGAGGGCTGGAGAGACACAGTGAGAATGAGGCTGAAGAGAACTGAGGGGGGGGGTGGAATAAAAGGAAAAGGTTTTGGACAGTTATCTTCATTAAGGCACCAATTCTGAAGAAACAGAACTGATACAAATGGGAAGTTCATATATTGCCCTGCAACAAAACGTCAGTTACACTGTATTACATGGTTGAACCTCTCCTACATGATGATGACATTGGTTATATTCCTACACAAGGAGGCAACCTCCCAACCATGTGATCTCCTAAGTGAATAGTGAAAACCGACTGTCACCATCTATCCAGAGAACAACAATTTGTTCAGAAGTTCCCATGTTGCAGAAAAACCACATATGGGTAAGGAATACTTTTATTCATCTGACTTGTACTTGACGAGGACCGGGATATAAATCTCATTATCAAAATCCCGAAAGGTAATGGAAAGCTGAGGCGGCCCCAGACCTCTTACCATTCTATTAACGTTTCCATACCTCCATTTCTAATTTCCCATTTCAAATCAATGGGTAGAACGGAAACAATTTTTTGTTCTTTATGTAGGAATGTTCCCATTCAGTCCGTAATAAGGGGGAGGGGTATAAAAAAACAATTTTCTGCAACAATGGAACACCCTAGATTCCGTAAATAGCATACCAAATACTGCACATTCAGGCGTTCATGGCAAATTAACCAATTCTGAAAAAGTGTTTTAGTTGGATCCAAAACAGTTAATACAGCACCAATCCCCCCAAAAAGCATTTAAATGGGAATGCATCTGGTCTAGTACATTTGGGGCATTCTGAAATATAGGAAATAACGATCAAATTACAAGAGGAGGGGGACAGATATCCTCTATAGAAAATTCTGTAAAAGATTTCTGTATAAGAGGTAGCATGGAGAGTTCAAATATGCCGCCGCCGCTGATGCATCTTTGTACGTGGAAGCTATGTGAAAATGTTGCAGGCATCTGGAGATGTATTGAGACACCCACCTGAGGATTTGCAAATCCAAGTATCTGCATAACATGTTGCATCGGTTGCAGATCCTTTGATTATCGCAGTCTTCTGTAGGCCTATGGTCCTGCAGGATGGCTATGGGAACTGAGTCGCTGGAGCCATATTTCTTGCGTACAGGATCGCAGTCGCTGCCTGTGACATCCCCAAAACGGTCACAACATACCTGCGTTCTTTGCCACTACTCCCAGTTTCCTTCCCCAAATACTCCCTGAGTTTCAATCACACTGCGAGTAAAGGCGCATATACACTAGATGAGAAAAATGAGCGATTGAACGATTACGACATCGTTCAATCGCTCATTAATCGTGCAGTAAAATGTCGGCAATGACCAGCCATGCACGCTCCCGCTGGTCAACTGGAGGTATATATTGTCGTCCCTACATGCTGGTCAATTCGCCCAATATCACAGGTATATCGTATAGTGGATACGCGTTGATCGATCAACGGCCAAATGATAAACCACTCCCCTGACACTCCCAAACCTCCATTTTGCGATCATCCCTGCTGGAGCTGGACGCTGCTGCAAGTGTCAGGGACCACACGGATCTGCATTTTCCAAAAAATAAAGTGCAAAACCACTGACCACCAATGTTACCCGGGTGTACTGCATAAGGGGTACAACTACTGGCACTACATAAGGAGCAGTACTGGGGGTACTGCATTAGGGGCATAACTGCTGGCACTTGTCAGGATGCAGCCTGGGATCGTCCGTTACTGGACGTCAGCCATAGAGACAAGTGATGGCTGGGTATTCTGCCCAGGGTCGGCTGGAGCCTTCTGGTGTGCTTCCTGGTTGCCGCCATGTTGGTTCGCGTCAACTGATCAGTATTCTCCTATGGTTGTTCTGCGGTCGGTCAGCTGCTGTCTCTGGCCAATGACCAGCTACCAAGGGGTTTATTAGGGCACTTCCTGCAGCAGGAAGTTGCCTGTACAACTTTGCTCCTATAGTGGTTTTCTACTGTGTCTGCGACCCAGGCTCCGCAGTGTACCTTTCCTGTGTACTCTCTCGTGTATGCTGTCATCATCGTTACTCAGCGTCTCACATGAAGTGCTGGTATTTACCACTACTCCGCGTGTCATATCAAGGGCTGGTTATTACCGATACTCAACGTCTCACATCAAGTGCTGGCTATTACCGCTACTCAGCGTTTCACATCAAGTGCTGGTATTCACTGCTACTCCGCGTTTCATATCAAGGGCTGATTACCACCGCTACTCAGCGCCTCACATCCAGTGCTGGTTCTCACCGCTACTCAGCGTCTCATATCAAGTACAGCTTACCATCGCTACCCAGTGTTTCATATCAAGTGCAGCTTATCATCGCTAAACATATCAAGTACTGTCTATCATTGTTATCCAGTGTTCATATCCAGTGCAGCTTACCATCGCTACCCAGTGTTTCATATCAGGTGCAGATTACCATCGCTAGCCAGTGTTTCATATCAAGTGCAGCTTACCATCGCTAATCAGCATCTCATATCAAGTACTGGCTATCATCGCTATTCAGTGTTCATATCAAGTACAGTTTACCATTATCACTCAGCATCTCATATCAAGTACTGGCTATCATCGCTATTCAGTATCTCATATCAAGAACAGCTTACCATCGCCAGGGCCGTAGAAAGCCTGGCCCAAATGAAGGGATGTGGCCTAATTGCTGGAGGCGTGGCCACGTCCTCTTGACAAAATAAAAGACTTCTTGAAGCAGCGCTGCGGGCTGGGGAGGGGGGCGCTGTAAGTCCCTCAGCACGGCGCTAAGTTGGGAGGGGGGGGGCGATCACTGTGATCACTCCCCCCCACAGCCATAGGAGACTGCTTCGGCTGTTGCAGCAGCCGCCAGTAGTCTCGTATTGCAGCCCAGCACACAGCTGCTGTGAGGGAGGGGGGCCGGCACCGGACCGTGGCCCCGCCGGGCTGCTCTAGCAAGCCCGGCTCCGAGTAAATAGTACCCGCTCCCCTCCCCTCCCGGCACCCCTCACCATCGCTATTCAGCATCTCATATCAAGTACTGGCTATCATTGCTATTCAGTGTCTCATATCAAGTGCATGTTATCCTCACTACTAGCATATCGATTTCCAATGTAGCTTTCTCCGCTCATTCATTTCGGGATCTATTATAACTATTCTCCCAACATTGTCAGTGCTTATATAGTCCTCCCATATCTATCTCCGAGCTTTCTCCAGGTACCTATCGCAGGGGCCGTGACCTGTTCACCTGGTGCAGCGAAACCCACATCCCGATTGGAGGGGTCAATGGTGAAGACCATCAGGTGGACTAGACTCTGCGCATCGGGGTAGGTCTTGCCAACACCTGGGAGAGACGTATGAAGGGGACTTATATATTGCCTTCCCGTTTCTTATCACCGGCTGCCCTTGGCCCCCTGGTCCGTTTTCCAACTACAGAAACCCTTAAACACCAGGGCTTGACAGCACTCCATAAGGGGTATGACTGCTGGCACTGCATAAGGGCCAATCTGGGGTGTACTGCATAATGGGCATAACTGCTGGAACTGCATAAGGAGCACTCTGGGGGGTACTGCATAAGTAGCATAACTGCTGGCATTGCATAAGGGGCACTCCTGAGGGGTACTGAATAAGGGGCACTCCTGGGGGCAGTTCTGCCATTTTTTTTTTTATGTTCGTTTTAAATAAATTTTATACTTTTTTTTCTTGCAGACATGGCTGGTACACTAAAAAGAGAATTTTGGACAGAATTCATCGAGTTGTACCAGGCCTCTGGAAGGTGTCGAGTAAGGAATTCTCAAACCATGATTTAAGGAAACAAACTTGTATTATACAGTCGAGACCAAGTCAGTGATGCTGACATAGACTGGGTGAAGGCAAAGATACATGATTGGAGAACCATGTTCTTGAAGGAGCACAAGAAGTGTCTGAAGTCACAACATTCGGGAGCAGGTGCAGATGAAGTCCAAAAACCCAAGTTGTGGTACTATGACCTGCTCACCGTTTATCCTTGAGAAAGAACCAAAGAGACAAGAGACAATTGCGGTGCTCGTTGGAGCCAGAGGTGGTAGAGAACCTCGTAGAGGATTTGGAGAGTCAGGATCAGGTAAGCAATTAAACAATTCTAAACATTAGTTTTGTTCTAGTTGATTGTTTTACTTTAAGAATTTCTCTACTGACTCCCACTTTTGACAGTTTTCAGTTTTTTATTGTCTTCAAAGCCACTGTATGGTAAGTATTAATTTTTTTATTTAAATAATATTAAAATATTTTTTTTAGTCTTTCCAAGGTTGAAGTTCTGGATGTGGCTCATGAGTCTTCATCCAGCGAGCCCACAGAGGTGGAGGAGTCTGAAATTGAGAGGCCGTCCGCGCAAGCACCCGCCAAGAAGCGGAGGTCATTTTCCAAGACTCCAGCCTCTGGACCGTCAAGGAGTGACAAATTTTTAAAACACGCGGAGGTTTTACAGAAGCCCCCAAGTGCAAACCAGTTTCTTGAGATGCATATCGGCCACAAAATGGACTGCATGGCTCCCAACCAGCTGCTTCATTTCAAACGCATAATATATAATTCTATTATACTTGCTCATCAAGTAAAATTGGATAAGCATAGTAATGTAGGGTCATATACTATTGCGCAAACCACCCCATTGTCCTCTGGCAATCTCCCCATCCCACCTCATAGACCGGCGTATCCCCCTATGCCAATTCCTCCTCCGTCACATCCCCTCACCTATCAAGCGTCGGACACCCCACAAACACCATCTTCCTTTCTCAGCACATACAGGAGTGGTGTGCACTCAGCATGGTTGAGTGCACAAACCACCCTACAGGCCGAAGATTATTTTTATAATTTGTGATTTTTATTGTTTGGTTTTTTAGTGTTTTATAAATTTGTCACTCCTTTCTCCTTTGTTTTTTTTCTCAAGAATGACCTTTAGTTTGCACAAACTGCCATGACTATGGCACATGGACTTTATTTGCACTTGTTTATTGATCGTTGTGACTTATGTATACTTAACATGAACACTGTTTGCCTTTACCTTGGTTATGTTAGCATCACTGTAATTGGTCTCGACTGTATACTACAATTTATTTCAGAGCCTGATTCTTTGTATTTGGGTATTCCATACTCATGAGGCACTCATTAGTCTGGTATTAATCGATGAATCCTGTCCAGGAAATTCTCATTTATAATATACATTTTTTTACAAATGTTACAAATATTGTGTTGTGTTATTATAGATATTATTTATTATATTTTTAAATGGTAGTGTTTAAAGTCGTATAAGGGGCAAGGAGGATGTGCTAGTGTTTTACGTGATCATTGGTCTACATTGTTTTAGACTGTTATTAATTCTACATATTAAACATTTAATAAATTCTGGTATCAATAGTAGACTCTTATAATCATAACTCGTGATGTTAATTTTGTGTCATAAGAATCAAAAACAGTAAGTACCCATCATGTAGAGTTTTTAGAGGGCCAGTGTACAGACTCTGGGCCTGATTCAGAGACGGATGAAATTGCACAGCCGCACACAAGCGGCTGTGCAATTCCGTCCATTTAAAATGCAAATGCAGAAGAAGGGGTCACACACCTCCTTGCTGCTTTTGCATGATCCCAGCACTGCTACCGAGGTCCCAACCTGGGGATACCATCGGAACAATCGCGACCATCGCTTCCGTAGGCCAGGCTGCGGGAGCTAAAGCTTCCCACAGCCTGGCCAGGTGCTGGCAGCTTGTGAGGCCAGGAAGTCTGCGTGCACCCACGCAGACTCTGGCATCATCCCTCCCGGCAAAGGATAAGGATCCATGATGAGCAAAAATAAGCACAGTTTGTTTAAAGACATGCCAAAAATAAACCAGAGCAAATTAGCAATGCAACAGCGTTCAGCAGGTATAAACCAAACCAAACTAGCCACAGAACATAAATGCAAAGATTACAATGGCAGCCACCTATTTATTCCCTTATGAAAGCTCGTCCACCCCTCAAGAAACATCAGCCCAGTATACACCCCTCAAGAAACATCTGTCACTCAATTTGAAGTTTACGATATCATTTTATCGTTTACAGATCATACAGGTTGAACAATAATATGTACTGGGAAATTTTAAGTGAAAATTGCTTAACGATATTGTACAGCATATCGTCTAGTGGATACACACCAAATTGTTGCTGCGAGCAACTACAGTAATGTACTTTGATGCATGCAATGTGCGACTAAAATGCATGCACGGTTTATGGATAATCGCTAAACTGCGTAAACATTGGCATTGCGTACAACTCTGATCCACAAACCAATTAGATTTATCCCTCGAGATACTTTATCTCTTCCTCTATATATTTATTTTTTTTCTTCCCTTTTCTCATTCTTTTGTTCTCGCCTTCTTTTCCGTTGCTTTATACACTTTCTGCTGGTTAGTTATAATACCATCACAATATATGTTTTCCCTTTGTCCCCCCCTTTTTTTGAGGGGGGGGGGTCGTTTTCTGAATTAATAAGAATATTATTATTATCAATAACAGCATTATCTTACTATTGGTGAATTTGATTTTGGTTATACATACTGAGTCCTGGGGTTTTTTTTTTTTACAATTGATGATTAGAGGTTATTATCAGATTTAATAGAGATACTTCTAATTAAAACTTATAGGGATATTTTTTATTATATAAATTTGGATCTTTTCCATTAGTTTCTATGTAAGTCCCTATAACCACTTAAATTTAGTCATTAGTGGATAAATTGTCATATTGACTACTGAACATTTGGATAAGCAACAAACTTGGTATAAATGTCCAGTGGGTCTTGAGAGAGTTGTATATAGCTATATATAAAAAATCTGTGTCTAGTCAGTTTAAATAGCTGTATATTTTATAACGGTTATTTTTCATAAATGATTATTGTTATATGTATAATTAAAATTCCATAACTAGTCTGTTTCAATAGCTGTATATCTTATAACTGTTACTCTTCATAAACAGTTATGATTATTATATGTTTGATCATGTTCTGTCTGATAAGCCATCCTTCTCAGAGAAAGAACATTACAGATTCTGGTTGTATTCATGAGACAATTTATCTCTATATATTCACATATTCTTTTATACTTTTTATATTATATAACTGTCACTCTTTATAAATAGTTAGTATTATATGTTTGATGATGTTCTTTTTAATAAGCCACCCTCCATACAGAACATAACAGATTCTGGTTGTATCCATGAGATATTTTATTTATATATATATATATATATATATATATATATATATATATATATACACACATATACACACACAATCAGGTGCATAAATATTGGGACATTGACAGAATTTTCATATTTTGGCCTCTATTCACCACCACAATGGCGTTGAAATGAAACAACCAAGATGTGCTTTAACTGTAGACTTTCAGATTTAATTTGAGGGTAATTATATCCAAATCAGGTGAACGGTGTAGGAATTACAACGGTTTCTATATGAGCCTCCCACTTTTTAAGGGGCCAAAAGTAATGGGACAAACTAAACAATCCTAAATCTAACTTTCACTTTTTAATACTTTGTTGCAAATCCTTTGCAGGCAATTTCAGCCTGAAGTCTGGAAGGCATAGACATCAACTGACGCTGGGTTTCATCCCTGGTGATGCCCTGCCAGGCCTCTACTGCAAATGTCTTCAGTTCCTGCTTGTTCTTGGGGCATTTTCCCTTCAGTTTTGTCTTCATCAAGTGAAATGCATGCTCAATCGGATTCAGGTAAGGGACTTGAACATTCCACTTTTAGCCTTAAAAAACTCTTTGGTTGCTTTTGCAGTATGCTTCGGGTCATTGTCCATCTGCACTGTGAAGCGCCGTCCAATGAGTTCTGAAGCATTTGACTGAATATGAGCATATAATATTGCCCGAAACACTTCAGAATTCATTCTGCTGCTTTTGTCAGCAGTCACATCATCAATAAATACAAGGGAACCAGTTCCATTGGCAGCCATACATGCCCACGCCATGACACTACCATGCTTCACTGATGAGGTGGTATGTTTTGGATCATGAGCACTTCCTTTCCTTCTCCATATCCTCTCTTCCCATCACTCTGGTACAAGTTGATCTTTGTCTCATCTGTCCATAGGATGTTGTTCCAGAACTGTAATGGCTTTTTAGATGTTTGGGAAACTCTAATCTGGTCTTCCTGTTTTTGTGGCTCACCAATGGTTTACATCTTTTGGTGAACCCTCTATATTCACTCTTGTGAAGTCTTCTCTTGATTGTTGACTTTGACACATATACACCTACCTCCTGGAGAGTGTTCTTGATTTGGCCAACTGTTGTGAAGGGGTTTTTCTTCACCAGGGAAATAATTCTTCTGTCATCCACCACAGTAGTTTTCCGTGGTCTTCCGGGTCTTTTAGTGTTGCTAAGCTCTCCGGTGCGTTCTTTCTATTTATGAATGTTCCAAACAGTTGATTTGGCCACACCTAATGTTTTTGCTATCTCTCTAATGGGTTTGTTTTGATTTTTCAGTCTAATGATGGCTTGCTTCACTGATAGTGACAGCTCTTTGGATCTCATATTGAGAGTCGACAGCAACTGATTCCAAATGCAAATGTCACACCTAGAATCAACTCCAGACCTTTCACCTGCTTAATTGATAATGAAATAACGAGGGAATAGCCCATACCTGTCCATGAAATAGCTTTTGAGTTGATAGTCCCATTACTTTTGGCCCCTTAAAAAGTGGGAGGCACATATAGAAACCGATGTAATTCCTACACCGTTCACCTGATTTGGATGTAATTACCCTCAAATTAAATCTGAAAGTCTGCAGTTAAAGCACATCTTGTTTGTTTCATTTCAAAGCCATTCTGGTGGTGAATAGAGGCCAAAATATGAAAATTCTGTCAATGTCCCAATATTTATGCACCTGACTGTGTGTCTGTGTGTGTGTGTGTGCGCGTATATATATATATATATATATATATATATATATATATATATATACACACACATACATATATTTTTTAGATTTCCTTATATATTTTGCATCAATATATCAATTAAATATAAGTAATATATTAATTAATTGTATGAACTTTATTATGAGTAAATTTATTGAATTTGCACTGCTATGTATTGGGTTATCATTATTGTTCAAAAAGCCTTCTCATAAAATCTTTTTTCTTTTTCTAACAAAATAATTTTTTTATAAAAGCGCTTTTTTTCTGGATATGTATTAGATATGTGTGTACAGATGTGTCCAGCTAGTTTGTTGCTCCATACAGCCATGTAGCGCGCCAAGCATCTCGCGCCACACAGTAGCCTTGAGTCGCGCCACACAGAATGTTCCTTAACGGAATGTAGCGTAGCACTGGAAAAAAGTCATATAGTGTAATACAACTTTTTGTCCACCAGGTGTCACTTTTCCTAAACTACACAGAACATGCGTCAGCGTTCCAATGCATTTTCTGTATCACCGCCCGATGATTGACTGACTGAAGCTGTGATTGGGTACACTATAGTATAGCATTTTGGTCATGGAATCAGGGCTGTAGAAGAATGTGTAATAAAGTATTAAATATAACAGTAAAGTATGTGTGTGAGTCCTGTATTGTTAAAATATATATATGTCTCATGGGCTCAGACAGGGGTCACAGGCATGCACAGCTTTCACTGAGACATGATGACTCGGTAGCGCAATGTCTTTTATGCGACTTTTTACCTTCAAATGCATCTGAATCATACAGCGAATCAAATTGATAGCACAAACAGCTTCTACTGATTAAAATTATATGCATTCTGTGAGCCAGTTCAGATGTATCTGCATGCGAAATGTTACGTTACACTAATAGCGACTGTAACACTCTAACGTAGTGATTTGCTTGCAGATACAACCGTACTGGCTCACAGAACATAGGCATGCTGCATATCATTTTAATCTGCAGAAGCTGTTTGTGCTAATAACACACATTTTAGGGTCAAAAGACGCATAAAAGACGCTCGGCGCAACCGAGTCACACAGCACTCCTGTGACCTTAGACTCAAAACATTCTCTCGACATCCCACCACTTGGCATTTTTGCTATACAGTAGACATTGTATTGTACACATAACAGGAGGCAAGTTTTTCATAAAGAGAGATCATGTCAGGTTCAATACTTTTAAAATACACTACTTTGCACTACCCTTCTCCCTTCCTCTCTGTGTATGGCCACCCAAGTTCCTTCACCACCTCCCCCCACCATCACACAATTACTATTCAACTCCATTGAGCTCATTGTATGGCTCACCCCCACCTCCACCATCATTCGCTTCTATTCAATGCTGCCGCATGCTGAGCCCGCTATTGACATTGTACACATTGCCTGCTTTAATGACAGGTGCAGCTCTCAACATGGCTAGGGTGTGTAGGCTAGTGGGTAAGGTCTGCGCCTTGCTCCTTGGGGTCCGGGTTTTGAAACATGGAAGGGAAGTTTTTTTTTTTTCCTTCTTCTTTTGAATCTTCATTACTAGATTAAAAATAAATCACTTGGTGGAGTGTGTAAATTCTGTTATGGCATGGTGTGATTCGGTAGCGTGAGCGTCTTTTATGCAACTTTTACCTTCAAATGCATCTGAATCATACAGCGAATCGAATTGATAGCACAAGCAGAGTCTGCTGATTAAAATTATATGCAGCATGCCTATATTCTGTGAGCCAGTTCGGGTGTATCTGCATGCGAAATGTTACGTTACACTAATAGCGACTGTAACACTTTAACGTAGTGATTTGCTTGCAGATACACCCGTACTGGCTCACAGAACATAGGCGTGCTGCATATAATTTTAATCTGCAGAAGCTGTTTGTGCTAATAACACACATTTTAGGGTCAAAAGACGCATAAAAGACGCTCGGCGCTAGCGAGTCACAGAGCACTCCTGTGTTATGTATGGAGCAACTTGTAGTGCATGGAGGATAGATGTATGTGGACACATCTCTATTACTGTGCTACAAAGTACCTGTCCCCAAAAGTGACCTTACAGTAGATGCGTATTACTGTACCGAGTCCCAATAAAGCAGCCGTACAGTAGCTAACATTGACCAGAAGTCGCACACTAAGCATTACATAATGACAGAGCAACTGAAGTTCAGTTATTTTAAAGAACTCTACTGAACTGAAAACATTTCTCTCAACATCCCACCGCAGTACAAAATTTATCAGGGGATAACTCGCCACCTAGAGGTTAAGCAGTGTATTACATGCCATTGCTTATCTTTCGTTGTAGAATACCACAGTACAGCCATCACGTAACGTTCCATAGCGCAACACAGGAGGCCTGCATGGAGCGCTATGAGCAACAAACTAGCTGGGCACATCTGTATATTCCTTCTTCATATATATGGACTAATCATTTTAGTATATGTTTAAAACCTTTTCTATTTGTAAAGGTGCCCACATTTAAAGTGTATTTGTCTGCTCTGTAGAGAAGTGAATTCAATTAAGTCATGCAGGTGTTTTTCATTGTAATTACTTGTCTACGTATTTAAGGAGGTTTCCCCTACAGACTGTCATATCCCTCTGAAGAAATCCCAATGGGGAAGAAACGCGTTAGAGCTTTTTTGGAGACATTCTACACAGCACCTATTGGTTACAAGAAGCCAACTTGTGCTTTTGCACTATTTATCCTCCCCGCTGAAGGACGGAGTAGGAGATCGAGAGCTCCGCTATCGACATTAGACCTTCCAGCCAGTGGCAGATGAAGGTCCACATGGGCCTGGAACTCAAATTTACAAAGAGCCTATTGTGTGCTGCCTCAGGGGGTGTGACTAGTGATGTGGTGGGGCATGACCAGTGCTGTGGGGGTGTGGTCTGCATCAAGGCCTGTGGCTAGAGCCTTCCTTTAATCACCTCAATTGCACCCCTCATTCTGCTTATATCAACAGTGTAATGCGAAAGTCTACAAATAAAAGGAGATACCCCTTGTTAAAGTGACAAAAAAGAATGGCATTTAATGATCACATGAACCTGAAACTTCCCTACTAAAGAACATGTGGGTCACTTAGTGATCACATGAATATGAAACCTCCCTACTAAGGTCCCGTTGGAACTGTGAGTGTGCAGATCAATCATGTCTCCGCAGCTTCCTATCTCTGTCTGGCAGACATCTTACGGTTGTTGACATATCGCCACAAAAGGGCTATTTATGATAAATTGGCCCCATATTGTTAAAGTGAAAATGAAGCCTAGTAGGTTACTGGTCATTTTTTCTGTAATACATAGCAACAAGCATCACAAAGATAATAATAATAATTTTATTTATATAGCGATTTTCTCCCATAGGACTGAAAAGTCGCTTTACAGACATCAGAAAACATGGTACATTGTACAAGGATTTGGTGTTGCAAAAGAATAGAAAACCACCCCGAGATAATTAAAATCACCAAAACCTAGAGAGAGCAAAATAAGCATATTGCGGGGTTGGTGCAGACATTTCGGGAAATAACTTTCATGGGTTATATATTCCACCCACAAAGATACCAAATGAGGCAGCCGTCTTGGGCGCACTACGTAGGATTACCCTGGGTGGAATAGGTTACGCCTAGAAGAGATGACACAAAATGGGTGGTTGCAAAATCCTGATGCTAGGAGTAGGGTCCCAACATAATAGTCAGGTCCATGTATTTTTCATCCCATCCACGAGTGTACCAGGTGAGGCAGCCATGGTGGGCGCACTACGAAGGTTGCACTGTGGGTGATAAACCATACAAGGATAAACCATACAAGGATCAGTCTGTGCTATTTCTGCCTGGAACCCACTGTCTAAAATTTAAATAAAAAGCTGTTTTAAATGCTTCTTTATTCTGATAAATACTGTCAGCAATACAGTCTAATCTCCAAAATGTATTCTCTCTTATAAATTATTAATTTTAATGTCTTAATATGGGCACAAGTACATTTTAGATATATATTTTACTGTTTACAGTTTGGACAGGATGAAACATATACATCAACTGCCATAATGTATGTGCTTTAGGACTAAGCTCAACTGCACACTGCAGTTGCTTGTGACATCACAATTATTGATGACATCACAGAACTACATGTACAGCTGCTGAAATCCTTGAAGCTCTGTTTTCAGAAACTCCAAACTGCGCAGTCACATCTTGTGATATTGCAAGTTTGCTTTATTCTCTAAGAGCCCTATTGTTGTCTTCTGACATAACATGGGAACTATTAAGAGAAAAAAACCTCCAGACAAAGCTAGGAGATGGAAAAACAGAGAAAAAGAGACCAAAAAAGCAGAGAGACGCAGAGGAAAGGAGGCAGGCCAGACAAAAGCAGCTAAGAGAGAGGTGAGAATAAACAATGCATTTGTAGCAGGTGTACAGAGAGGCTGGGACAGGTTTGCTGGATTTCTAAAAAAGAAAAGAGATCACTTCATAAGAGCATGCAGCAGATGTCCCAGATTTTGGCAAGTGAGACACAGGAGAAACTTTGACGTTGCTGAAGTTCCAGGGGAGGGATGCAGCCATTGGGTAGGCCAAACAAACCTTTCAAACAAAGAGATGACCGAAAAGAATTCAGGCAAAGCAGCTATACAGAGACGCTGGGACAGGTTTGCTGGATTTGTAAAAAATAAGAAAAATCAATTCATAACAGCAATTAGCAGAGGCCAACCAGGCATGCCACCGGTTCAGCAAAATGCAGAAGAGAGCTGCACTATGCCCACCAGCCACCAAGGCACAGACACTGTACCTTTAACAGTGGAACAATTTACTTTCCACTCACTACTTGGAAAGGGAGGTTATGGCAAAGTGATGCTGGCAACAGATGCTATTCGTAGGGAAAGAGTAGCAGTTAAAATCTTAAAGAAGAGAGCATTGATTAAAATCTTAAAGAAAACAGCAATAATAGAACATGAGAACAGTTTGGTTGAGTGTCAGGTACTTGAAATGTCACATGAGAGCATTTTTCTGATTCATGGTTATGCAGCCTTCCACACAGAGAGCTATCTATACTGTGTACTGGAACTGGCTTGCGGAGGGGATCTTTTCGATTTTGTGAAGACCTCACCAGTAGACCCAACCACAATAAAATGTATAGCTGCTGAGCTGGTTTGTGGATTGCAGTTCATGCATTCAAGAGGAATTATTCACAGAGACCTCAAATTGGAGAACATACTGTATTACTAACCACAGAAGGTCATGTTAAAATCACAGACTTTGGTCTGGCCCTATAATGCATATGGACAAACCAATGCCAAAGTACTTGGTGGGACCAATGGCTATAATGCTCCAGAAATTATAACTTGCCAGCCATACAGTGCTGGTGTGGACTGGTTCGCATATGGTGTTGTTTTATATCTACTCACCCTACGCAAGTACCCTTTTAATGGAGAGTCAGCTTCTGTGATAAACACAATGATCCTTACTCAAGAACCAACTTATTCAGGGCTTACTGATCCTGTAACAAAGGACATTATAACAAAGCTCCTGTGTAAGGAACAGTCCCTCCGACTTGGGGTAAATGGTAATGTGCGAAAACACCCCTTCTTCTCTTCAATTAACTGGGCAGCGACAGAGACTGGAAAAACAGTATCCCCAGTTATACTGCATAAGGACTATATGAATCTAGATGAAAAACAGCAAATTCCTTTGTCCCATAGTGAAGTGTTAAAAGAACCAATTACAATCACGAACCAAAGGCTTTTTGATAACATTCAATTTGTGTGCCCTAAATGGGGTGAAACTTATCACAACATGCCAATGGAAGCAGACACTAAGCCATCAGACAAAGACCTGGACTAACAAAAAGTAGAAAAATCTGCAGTCCTAAAAACATCTTGTTCCTGCATTGTCTGCTGCCTACCCCAAACTCGGCTACGTCCCTGGAGATACACTGTCTGTTGCCTGTCCCGACCTCGGCTATGTCCCTGGAGATGCACTGTCTGCCGCCTGTTCGACCTCGGCTACATCCCAAGACATGCACTGTCTGGCGCCTGCCTCCACCTCTGCTACATCCCTGGAGATGCACTGTCTGCCGCCTGTTCAACCTCGGCTACATCCCAAGAGATGCACTGTTTGCCTTCTGCCTCGACCTCTGCTACGTCCCTGGAGATGCACTGCCTGCCGCCTGCCCTGACCTCGGCTACATCCCAGGAGAAGCACTATCTGCCGTCTGCTCAACCTCGGCTACGTCCCTGGGGATGCACTGTCAGCCGCCTGTTCGACTTCGGCTACATCCCAGGAGATGCACTGTCTGCTGCCAGCCCTGACCTCGGCTATGTCCCTGGGCACTGTCTGCTGCCTGTTCGAGCTCGGCTACATCCCAGGAGATGCACTCTCTGCCCCAACCTCTGCTAGGTCCTTGGAGATGCACTGTCTGCCGCCTGCCCTGACATCGGCTACGTCCCTGGAGATGCACTGTATGCTGCCTGTTCGACCTTGGCTACATTCCAGGAGATGCACTGTCTGCCACCAGCCTTGACCTTGGCTATGTCCCTGGAGATGCACTGTCTGCCACCTGCTCGACCTCGGCTACATCCCAGGAAATGCACTGTCTGCCGCCTGCCCCAACCTCTGCTATGTCCCTAGAGATGCACAGTCTGCCGCCTGCCCCGACCTCAGCTACGTCCCAGGGGATACGCTGTCTGCCGTCTGCCCCGATTTCGGCTAAGTCCCTTGAGATGCACTGTCTGCCGCATGCTTCGACCTCGGCTACATCCCAGGAGCAGCACTGTCTGCCGCCTGCTCCGATGTTGGCTACATCCCAGGAAATGCACTATAGATTCTTCTATATTGCTCAATTAATAAAATAACATTTTAAAAATAAAGGTGTCTTGTTTAACAGGAACTGTGTAAGGAATAAGGGCAAGGCATAGTAGGGTTAAAAGAATCTTTATCCCTAAAAGGTCAACAGAAATAAGTTTAGAAATGGTGTACATTATATAATCTATTGGAAAACATAGACTGCCCGATTGAGAGGGGGATGTAATGTTGATGCCACACACAAGCAGTCTATGTTTTAAGCCTGTGCAAATAAATAAATTGGGGTCCCCCTCCTGAGGATTGACACAGCCAGACCTGGCAACAGTAAACTACATGTACAGGTGCCTTTTTACTTTAACTGGTATGTGCACCCTGACCACAAATCTATAGAATACCATGCAAGACATCTGGTCAAATAGGTCATGAAAATATGAATGGGTATGTATACATTTACAGTATATGCACTATGCAGTAAAATCATCAATACATCATACACATGGAATATCTGGGGCTGGACATCTTAGACAGAAGAACCTGAACTCACAGCTCAGTGATCCAGAGGCACAGGGGAGACTGCATTCCTGGCTGTGCACAGATTAAGGTCCACATGGGACTAGAGCTGAAATTTACAAAGGGCCTATTGTGTGCTGCCTCAGGGGGTGTGACTAGTGATGCGGTGGGGCATGACCAGTGCTGTGGGGGTGTGGTCTGCATCACGGGCTGTGGCTAGCGCCTTCCTTTAATCACCCCCACCCTGCTAATATCAACAGTGCGATGTGAAAGTCTACAATCAAAAAAATAAAAGTGGCAATTACTGATCACATGAATTTGAACCCTCTCTACAAAAGAGCATGTGGGTCAGTCAGTGATATCATGAATGTGACATCTCTATATAAAAAGGACCTAATCTCATTACTAGTTATACCAAGAAGGTATTCAATCTATACCCCATAGTGAGAACAAAAAAAAACGACTCAGCCAAGCTTATACCTGTATACATATACAGTATATGTACACACACCCACACACACACACATTATGTATGTAAAAGCAGAGAGAGGCGGCACACCAGGGACTGGAACAATGTAGAAAAATGTGGTGACAAGTCCTACATTGTGCCAGTCCGTGTAGGTATTTATGGCTTGGTTTTGGAAGGCACCAGGGCATCATATACTGAATTGACCGAATTACTTAAGTGTTCGGCGGCAGCAGTATGAGGTGACAGTCTCCTTTGGGCCTATTTTCAATGGGGGGCCTGGAGCTGCAGCTCCACCCGCCCCATTGTTAATCTGGCCCTGCTTCCAGCTAGAGCTTCGGCATTGCTTGTTCTCCCTGCAACAGGACGGAGACGGAGATCGGGTGTTCCGTTGTCCATCCCAGACCTCTCCAGCTAATACACTCCCCGCAACAGGACAGAGACTGAGAGCGGGTGTTCCGCTAACCATAGCAGACCCAGTGTTCTCCCCAGGCTGTTTTTTGCGGGTGCACCACCCGACACTTTGGGAGCCTGCAAGTGGGGACAGTATCTGGGAACTGTATAAAAATGGATATTCCCTCCAGAAAACTGCAGCAATATCAACAAAAATACTTGAATCCTACATGATAATAGAAATTCAAAAGGTATTAGTAGCATACATTTGCATGTATATGATTATTAGGACGAGCAGTCGTTCAGTGTAGGCACATCAATTATCCCCTAACATGCTGAACCTGACATTATCGTCAGGTTGTTCAGCATGCTCGGCCGATGATCGATGTCGGAAACGACCAGTGGGAGCATGCATCGCTGGTCATTTCTGACATTAATGTGGCAGATTCATGCACGATTCATTAGCAATTGAACGATAACAATATCGTTCAATCGCTCATAGAAATCGGGAAGTGGATGTGTGCCTTTAGATATACCAGAACAGATTAGATCACAGGGGTTGTTTATATTTTCCAAAATCCCCTACCACTGGATAGATACACTCTCTATTAGAGTGCGCTATATTAACTGCTCCTCACACATCACAGTTTTCACAAGGGTTCTCATGGGAATGATTTGAACTGGTAACACATCTATCACTGAAGCTTACACAAAAAAAAATCAACAGTTTTTAATAAGGATATAATAATATAAAATATATGGCAGTCTATACTAAAAACAGTCCTAAATCAACGCTGTTTTTGGTTGTGTTCTTAAAACTTCTGCAGTAAATGGTATAATAGTAAATGGTGGTGATAACTAAAACATCAATGGGGGAAAGTCAGTTAAGTGCGATGTTGAATAGAGCTGGGAATGAGTTCCCAAAGCTATTCAAATGGCTGCAGTTAGCCCGGAACCAGAGCATTTTTGCTGGCACCCCCCTTAGGTGCGAGCAGAAATCCAACTAAACTAGTGCCTCAATGCTAGTTGTGGGCGTTGCATAAGGTACCGTAAACTGCATCTCCTGACTTAGGTGGAGGGTGTGATGGGAACAACTGAATAGCTCCGGGCACGCTTTCCCAGCGCTATTCAACATCGCATTAACTTGAATTGCCCCCAGTGAATTGTTGGCCGTTGAGTAAACAGAAACTTCTTCCGAGTGATGCCAGTCTGTAATATGCATTTTCACACATTGAAAGGAATTGGAAGGACACTGCATACACAATAGTCAAAAGTTGTTTTATTAACTAAAGAAAGACACTGCTGTAAGTATGACCACCAGAACTACAGTCTGTTATCGGGAAAAAAAACCTTCCCAACTTGCATATGTTTATGATCATTGGTACCTACATGTCTCCTGAATTTCCTGGAGGTTTGTATTTGAGGATAGCAAGAAGGCTCAACATTCTCTTGGCTGTTTGATCAGGCATTTCCTCACGAATGTCAACAGAATGCTACAAAGACAAAAATAAATGCAAATGTTAATATTACATTTATGGCATAGTACAGTAGCAATTACCGTATATACTCGAGTATAAGCCGAGTTTTTCAGCACATTTTTTTTGCTGAAAAAGCACCCCCGAGGCTTATACTCGAGTCATGCCCGCATGGTACGCTGCTGAGTAGCGTACCATGCGGGCCGCGGTGCAGACTGTGTCACTGTGACACAGCCTGCACCGCGTGTGTAGCGCTGACCGGACGGAGTTCGGTCAGCACTACACACTGCCAAACACACAGCCGCCGGAGCCGGCAGCTATGTGTTTGGTATAATCAGCAGCCGCTGAGAGTCTGTCAGACTCTCAGCGGCTGCTGCTGCTCCCACTGCGGGAGCCATCTTCCGGCTCCCGCAGTGGGTAATGGGAGAGACGTCGTCATGACGACGTCTCTCCCATTATGCAAAGCGGCGGAGGAGCCTGTAGCAGCATCGGGACCAGGAGCGGGGTTACAGGTAAGTGGTTTTTTTTTTACATTTCTTTCTACTGGGGGGGCTACTACCAGGGGGTACTACCAGGGGGGAGATATCGCTACTGGGGGCACTACCAGAGGGGGGGATTAATAATGGGGGAACTACCAGGGGGGGGGATGTTGCTACTGGGGGCACTACCAGGGAGGATGTTGCTACTGGGGGCACTACCAGGGGGGTTAATACTGGGGGCACTACCAGGGGGGGATATTGCTACTGGGGGCACTACCAGGGGGGGGGGATTAATACTGGGAGCACTACCAGGGGGGGATGTTGCTACTGGGGGCACTACCAGGGGGGGTTAATACTGGGGGCACTACCAGGGGGGGATATTGCTACTGGGGGCACTACCAGGGGGGGGATTAATACTGGGGGCACTACCAGGGGGGGATATTGCTACAGGGGCACTACCAGGGGGGGATATTACTACTGGGGGCACTACCAGGGGGGGATATTACTACTGGGGGCACTACCAGGGGGGGATTACTACTGGGGGCACTACCAGGGGGGGATTACTACTGGGGACAGTACCAGGGGGGGATTACTACCAGTAGCTGCTGCATTTCCTACCCTAGGCTTATACTCGAGTCAATAAGTTTTCCCAGTTTTTCGTGGTAAAATTAGGTACCTCGGCTGATATTCGGGTCGACTTATACTCGAGTATATACGGTACATAGAAGAACTGACTGAAAATAATGACTACTGTTTTGTATTTTAGAATATAAAACACTGTAGCCCAATATGGGTTGTACCCTTGCCCATATAAAGCTGGTTGACTAAGCAAACAGATGTGTAAGTAAAGAGGACAAAAAACAAAGGCACAAAACAGTCAGGATTTTCACATATATGGACCAGCCCAAAATAGGGTAAAAATTCCCTCCGAGTCTTCACCTGTGTTCACCAGTTCCCTCATTCTTCATTTGTTTTTATAGCATGTAACATTTGTTTTGACATTTCTTTTGGTATATTATTACAGTTAGGTTTCCTTTCTAAGATTAAATCTATTGCTTTAACTTATTACTGATATTAAGGATAATGTGTGGCCCTAATGAAGCTTAGAAAGCCACCCAATTGGGCCCCTGAAGTATATCAGATTGACGGGTTGGGTGTGAAATGCCGATGGCCCGGGAAGCTGTCTGACTAAATTCCGCCGCCACATGCCCGAACGCTGAATATCCTGACTGGGGCTGGTAAGTACCCTAACCCTCCCCTCTCTCCCCCAAACCCTAACCCTCCCTTAGTGGTGCCTAACCCTAACCTCCCCCGTAGGTGGCTAACCCTAACCTCTCCCCAGGGGTGCCTAAACCTAAAACCCCCTCCCCGCACCCTAAACCTAACCCTCCCGGGGTGGTGCCTAACCCTAAGTCCCCCCGTGGTTCCCTAAATCTAACCCTCCCCCCTCCCGCAGCTAAGTACTAACACTTTCTGGCTTACCTTCGTTCGGGAAGCCGTCTGTCCGGCGTCGGTATATAGACAGACGCCGGGACGGCTTCCCGGCCATCGCCATTTTGACTGTATCCCCAATGTAACATCCAACATCCGTTTCAATCATCCCTATGTTATTTTCAGCATATAGATTGATATTACATGTCAGCGTCCATGCACTGCCCCAACACCCTATAATGAAGAAATAGCCTGAATCCTGTGATTAGGCAATAAGCAAGTGTTGCTCTTCTGCATTTATAAAGGCACATGCAGTCCTATGGAGGATGCTTTAAGATGTACTACATTTGTCCTTTCCTGGACCCCAATACTAAATGATCTAGTGTATCTTGAATTTTATAGACTTTCTATAATACTTATTTTAAAAAAATGTGCAATGTCTGTACTAGTAATTACAATAGGACATATTTAACAGAGTATCTTTTGTTGGAAAAGTTATTATATCACACAGGTTTCTATCTCAATGTTGAAGGTGTCCATGTCGCAGATTCACTCCTGAGAAATGGATGCTTTCTGGGATGGAAATTGTTGGTTTGACTTGTATCTAGTTTTGTGTTTTTCTCCAGTAACAAGCTGTACATATGTCCAGTCCCAAGTCCAAGCAAGTTTTTTCATTCATAAAAAGTGGAGGAACCACATGAAAGACGAAACTGCCATACTCATAATAAGTTATATTTAATACACTTTTAAGCAACACTAAAGGTGCATACACACGTAACGATTTTTTGAACGATTTGTCGATAACGACATCGCTATTGTTCAAAAAAATCATTCCGTTTATGAGTTATAACGATGAACGATAATCACAAATGCGCACTCCTGTTTGTAGTTATCGTTCGTCGTCCATTTCAGACTGTCCAACATGACGATTTTCATTAAGGAACATTGGGGGTCATTCAGACCCGCTCGTGAGTGGCAGTACGCTCGCAAGCGGGTCGCTGTTCCCCCACTGCGCATGCGCGCGACGGAGGGACCTCCGTCGTGCGCATGCACGAGACCCGGCAAGCGACGGGCTCTCCATCGCTCCGGGTCTCGCACCAAAGGAGGCGTGCTGTCGATGTTGATTGACAGCACGCCCCCTTTGGTGGGCGTGCCGGGGGCGTGCCTGCCAGAAGGAGGCGTTCCCATGGGAACGCCTACCGTCTGAAGCCGGCCCCACTGACATCACTAGTGATGTCAGTGGGAGTGATTTTGGCTCTGATAGAGCCAAAATCACTCCAGGGCTTGCGGCAGCGAGACCCTACCACAGGGTCTCGTCGCAAGCCCGATGGTCAAGACCATCGCAACCATCATCATGGACGCTCGCTATAGCTGTGGGTGGTCACCCACAGCTATACAAGCGTCCAGGAGGACGCTCCATTTTCATGGAGGAGGGCCCTGATTCAGAGCGAGCGCTCTGCTCAGAGCGTTCAGCTCTGAATCAGGCCCATTATACGCTCATCGTTCAAAAAATTATTCATTCCACTTCAAAAAATTGTTCACTATTTCAAAGGAAAATCTGACAGACAATCGTAGGTTACAAAATCGTTACGTGTGTATACACCATAAGGCATAAAATTGACATCTTGATTTAGGACACAGTGAACAACCTTTTGCTGCTATGTTCGAGTACATGCAACGCAATTACCTTTGAATCAATTTCTGCAACCACATCATTCAGGACCTGCAACAACTGCATGGGCTCTAGCGAATCAAACGTTATCAAATTAAAGTTCTTCTTAAATGGCTCCTTGTTCAGCTTTTCCACAATGAATTTAAGTTGATCGGTCATTTTGATTTGTAGGAATTAAACCTAGAAAAGTAAATAATAGGCAACAGTTTTATAATATACAGCAGGAAAGACAGCAAAGAGGGGACGGCCTTCCATCACAGATTTACTTTGCAAGATCATTTCTGCTGATGAACATTAGATGTATATTATTTTATTTTGCTATAAGCAACAACCAGCTTGCACTCTCCATTGTGCTGACTGACTGACTATATGTCTATGCATATTAATATTGGTGTTGAAATATTGGCAATGCTTAATCGCGAGTTTTTTACTATACTGGACAATACATCAACACCAGTACGAAATAAATCTTAATACAACGGTCTACAGGGAATTCAGACGGTGCATGATGTTCAATATTACCTGACAAAGTGATATATAGAATCGTGAAGGAAAACGTAGCGTGAAGCAGTTGTCAAGGCGACGCTTTCCGTGTGCCAACGTCACTTCCGGGACAAACAGGAACTCGACACGGCAAGCAGTAACCTCGCAAACAAACAGCAGCGTGATCTTCTGAGCGAGCTGTCATATGCTGCCCCCGGTGGCGGAATGGTGTAACTCCAGCGTTTCAAGATCAAATAACAGTACTGTACTGTAGTTATCAGCTGTCAGGCCTGTCCCTCTTTTCCAGGGATTTTCGGAGCTTTTAAGATTTGCCCAGTGAAATATCCCAAGCAACTTTGCAACAATACGGGCGTGGCTTGATTTTGGCTTTATCATAGAATATATTTCTACATCAGGGTCCATAGGGTATCCACAGCAGTGCCAGATTAAGGTTCACATGGGCCTGGAGCTGAAATTTAGGAAGGGCCTATTGTGTGCAAACTGAAGGGGGTGTAACAAGCACTGTGGCAAAACCCATACAAACGAAAATGGGGCACATATTAACTACACACAGATCGGCCATAACTCATGGCCTCTGTTGCAATGAATATCACAGTGACAGCCACATAATGCAGAGCATCACAATGACCACCATATAATACAGAGCATTACAGTAGACCTCCATATAATACAGAGAGCATTGCGGTGAGTGCCATATAATACAGTGCATCATATCCAATTAGCCGTGGGGTAACACCCGTGGCTAATTATTGCGTTGGTCGGGATTCAATTAGCGGGGATTCCACACGCGGGTGTCCCCTAGATCTCGTGCGCGATCCCCCTCTGTCAGACTTTACCTCGCACCTCATGTAGGTGCGAGGTAAAATCCGTGTGAAGCCGGCCTATTCGGCCTCGTGCGAGAGGGAATAACACACTGATTCCGCAGTTCTCACGGAATCAGTGTGTTCTCACGCTTGAGTCCCGTTTTAATGACGCGGGGAAAAAGCTATTTAATTGAATAGCTAATCCCAGCGTCGCAGGACTTTTGCCCGGCAATTAAACGCGGGTGAAACCCCGCAGCTAATTGGATATGCCCCTAAGCAACCACCATACACTACAAAGAACATTGCCATGAGTGCCATATAATACAGAGAACACCAACGACCACCACAAAATACAGAGGACATCATAGCCATAAACTATGGTCCCTGAAATGGGATAAATCAGATAGCTAGCTGCTGGCAGATCTGTATAATGCAGCAAAGCCCTGTCTCCGCCTAACTCCTCCATCCTTCACTCCCGCCTCCCTCCATACTGTTTGTACCGCAACCAGTGTGTAACAACAGACACATTGGGCCTGCGGCTGCGCTGTAGTGAAGCAGAGCTAATTTAGGAGGCTGACACAGCTGCCGTCTACGTCTACCTGCGACACCTCTGAAGGGTGATGATTATTGATCATTACCACCCTTCACTGATCTTTGTGTGGGTATATATATATATATATATATATATATATATATATAAAATAACAGCCGGGATATCATATCCAACACATATATAGTGTTGGGTATGATATCCCGGATGTCGGCATGCCGCTGGCCAGAATACCGACAGCAGCATCCCAATACCCATAAAAGCTAACAGTGAGTAGTTTTCTATCCCATACCCTAACCCACCCTCCCCGATGCCTAAACCTAACCTCCCCTTCCCCGCACCATAAACCTAACACCCCCTCCCCAGTGCCTAAACCTAACCTCCTCCCCTAGTGCCTAAACCTAACCTCCCCCTCCCCGCACCATAAACCTAACACCCCCTCCCCAGTGCCTAAACCTAACCTCCTCCCCTAGTGCCTAAACCTAACCTCCCCGCTCCCTAAACCTAACACCCCCTCCCCAGTGCCTAAACCTAACATCCTATCCCATCTGACCCTCAGCACTCCTCCCCCTCCTTGCCCTTACCACCCCTCCCCTTCTGTCTCACCAACTCTGACATCCTTCTCCCCTGCTTCTGGAGAGGAAGTCATGGCCCTCATCCGGTTCTCCCCCCCTTCCACCTCCACTCTTGACCCTATCCCTTCCCGTCTCCTCTCCCACCTGTCTCCTGCCTGTTCCCATCTGGCTCACCTCCTTAATCTCTCCCTATCATCTGGCACTGTCCCTTCTGCATTCAAACATGCTCTTGTCTCCCCCATTCTTAAAAAACCTACCCTTGATCCTAACATACTTTCCAACTACCGACCCATCTCTCTTCTCCCTTTTGCTTCCAAACTCCTTGAGCGCATTGTCTACAACCGCCTTACCACCTTTCTTTCTTCCCACTCCCTCCTTGACTCATTTCAATCTGGCTTCCGATCTCTCCACTCCACTGAAACTGCCCTCACGAAAGTCAGCAACGACCTCCTTGCTGCCAAATCCATGGGCCACTACTCTCTGCTCATTCTCCTTGACCTCTCTGCTGCATTTGACACTGTAGACCACCCTCTCCTCCTGCAAATCCTTTACTCTCGGTCTTCGTGACACTGCCCTCTCCTGGCTTTCCTCCTACCTCTCTGATCGTTCCTTCACTGTGTCCTCTCATGACTCCTCTTCCCCTCCACTTCCACTAAAGGTAGGAGTTCCCCAAGGTTCTGTTCTTGGACCTCTCCTTTTCTCCCTATATACATCCTCTTTGGGTGAACTCATTAACTCCTTTGACCTCCAATATCATCTCTATGCAGATGATACTCAAATTTACCTTTCCACCCCTGAGCTCACCCCTGAGCTCCTTAACCGTATCTCCAACTGTCTCTCTGCTGTCTCTTTGTGGATGTCCCAGCGCTTTCTTAAACTTAACATGTCTAAGACTGAGCTGATCATCTTCCCACCCTCTTCCACTACATCACTTTCCACAATTTCATTATCTATTGATGGCACAACTATCTCCTCTAGCCCCAAAGTGCGCTGTCTTGGAGTTATCCTAGACTCCTCCCTCTCGTTTAAACCGCACATTCAGCACCTCTCGCAGTCCTGCTGTTTTCACCTAAAAAATATCTCCAGGATAAGACCCTTCCTCACCCAGGATGCCACTAAAACCCTCATCCACTCACTGGTCATATCCAGATTGGACTACTGTAACCTTCTCCTAGCTGGCCTCCCAGTCTCTCACCTCTCTCCACTACAATCGGTTCTTAATGCTGCTGCTCGGCTCATCTTCCTCTCCAGACGTTCTACATCTGCTTCCCCTCTCCTCCAAGCCCTACACTGGCTCCCCTTCCCCTTCAGATGCCAATTCAAGGTTCTTACATTCGCCTACAAAGCCCTCACCAAATCCTCTCCCGCATACATTTCTGACCTTCTCTCC